>JAVHNF010081110.1:1370-14896 GCA_034783455.1 Micropsitta finschii | reverse complement strand
CTTTGGCTATGGAAATGGATGTCTGCAAAAACAGATGTTTCCCTTATATTTGTCCAAACCATTATCTGGCTAGTTGTTGTGATATCTTGATTCTATATTCAGTAGACTCTTAAAGCTTTAAAAAGAAAAGGGAAGGGAAAAGAGAAGGTGGATTCCAGAAGCAATGTAGCTGCTGGGTTTTATTTTGGGGGTGGGGTGTCATACTTAGAAAAAGTGAGTCTTGGTTACTTTCAGTTGCTTTTAGAGGAAAAAGAAAATACACTTGAAAGGCTTGAGAAGAAACAGGAACAATGGCAGTTCTTTGGTATTGGTGCCTGTGGACACTTGCTTGAATATTATTTAGTATTCTGAATGCTTTTTAATCTTCAAAACATTATAGTCCTGCAGTTACCCAAGAACAGGAGTGCATGTATTAACTTTGCAAGCTTGTGCATGTTTCCCTGCATTGTGTGTCTACACTATTTTGCAATTGTCACTATTGAGATCATATTTGTTTTCTAGTTGTGATTCTGTTTAATTCACTGCTGTTGTTGTTTAAGTTTCATTATGCTTTGGATCAAGCCAGTAGTCATCCATTTTTGCTGAAACCAACAGGTTTCACAGGTTTGTTGTGAACCAACAGGGTTCACAAATGCAGTGTTTGGAGTGGGAAACAAAACAGGTGTCAAATGGATAGCACTCCACTAATGTGAGCTGGATTGAGTATTGTTTACTTGATCGCATATGCTCTTAATAAAGCAAAAAAAAGCTGGGGAAGTGTGGTGGCATGTAAAGTTATATCAGATAATAGCAAAGAATGATATTCAAAATGATGCAAATGTGAGCTTAAACCCCTGGTTAAAACCCAACAACTCCCACTTCCCCCCCAAACAGACTAATTTTAGAACATTTACTGTTGCTGGTGTTAAAGCAAAAGCATATACTAGATGTAATTGTATTTCCCTAAGGTGTCTTTAAATCAGCAAAAGAACTTGATTATAAATTCAGTTGAATGAATAATAAATCTCCAAATGAATTAATAAAGGACCATCTGGTGAGTTGTTTGAGGAAGGTTATGAACCAACCAGTTTTGATCCGTTCTCTGACATCAGCCACAGTGTTTTGGTTTTGAGGAATATATGGCTGCAGTCTTTAATTACAGAGAAATAAAAACCCCGCTGTAAATATAATGAAGAAGAATTTTTATTGTATATGTGTATTGTTACATACAGGCATGCACACACGTGTGTAGTCTGTATACATTTAGATTTCCTGAAGTAAGGTTACTTTCATGCAGCCTGTTTCATGGATGTTCATGTTGCTGTTCTTAACTCACAGCGGTGAAGCTGTGCGTTCCAGAAGTAGGTAACAGTGATTCTTATGAGTATGGCTGAGACTCAAGTGAATGCAGGTTTTTAAACTGAACTTTTTCTTTCAGTGGTAGTTTGTAAGCTTGGAAACCAAATAGGGATTGTATATATGTAAGTCAATGAGTCAGTTAATAATGGATGTTCCTATGGCACCTGTATCAAGGAGTGTGACCCATAATAGTGTGTTCTCCAAGACCTAATGCCTCTGCCTATGCCGTGAAAGCAGACTCTCGATCAGTAGTAGCAATTGTTACAGTGAAGTCCAGAATGGGTGTTACTTAGAGACGATCTGTTGATGCTACTCATGCTTCCTTCTTGGATTATACCAGGCTGGAGATCTGCTCTCTAGCATGACTTCATTTAAACTGCATTACAGTTTGCCAGTCACTAGTTTATCTGAGCTAGTTGATGGAGAACTTAGTACTGAGCAGAAGCTGGTGTAGCCAAGTCAGGAATATTGATACTGGGACTGCTTCAGTGTTGATCACACTGTTGTTCCTTTGAAGGAAGGAAAGACAGGCTCTCTCCCAGAGCAGATCTTGTTTGTGTCTTTGGGAATTGAAAGGTGAATTTATTTATTTATTTTTAAATCTAAAGTCTGCACCAGGTTTTAAACATCTCTGCCTTTCCCTTATAGTGCTCAGAAATAATGTAGTAGCTTAAAGGGAATGTTGGGAATATTGTTTGAGGAGCATAGGGAACTTGAAACTTCAGGTCATCTTTTCCTCATGCAAAACCCCTGATGCTTTGGAAGATCACCTGGAAGAAGCTGACATAGTTCTCTTTGTTGTTTGCTCAGGCAACAGAAATCAAGACCTGTCATTCCCATTTGAACTGTCAAAGAATATAGATATTTGAAAACATGCAGTTTCCTGTGTACATGTGTTTATTAAACACAAATGCAGAAACAATCCACATATTTGCATTTTCCAGGAATGGGTGTAATTTCAATGCTAATAACTCCAGCTTCTTTCTTTTCTTGCCTTTCTCCTTACCTATTCCTTACTTCTATCATTCGAGCTAGCTGATTTTGCTGGTTTCTGGGTGCTAAAGACAAATCCAAATTTCTAGCAATTACATATTGTTGTTACTGTTACTATTACAGGTGATGTCTGATGTCCAGGTCAGCAGTGTTCCCTCTGTATGTTTTAATAAGCAGTTTAAGTAAAAAAATGATATTTTTTTCTTTGGCTGAAACCCCCCAACCTTTCCTCACTTAGAAGCACAAGTAGGGTTCTACCTGGAGGTTAGAATTTGTGTTCAGAAAATTAGTCTTACCTTTTCCATTCTGCTTAATAGTTTATTTCCTACATTTTCCTTCTGTGTTAGGTATGTTGTTAGAAGCATTTGTGTATCCATATATTCTATTTATTACTGCGAATGAGTTACTATTATTTCTTTGTGTGGTAATAGAAGTAATAAAGTACTGAAAAAATTGGTAGCCAGCATTATTTAAACAAATATATTTTCATTTGGATAGGGACATGAATAGCAAAGTTAAAATAATGTGTTTTCAAGTATTATGGGTTTAAACTGAAACAGGGGAAGTTCAAGTTGGGTATAAGGAAGGAATTCTTTACTGTAAGGGTGGTGAGGCACTGGAATGGGTTGCCCAAGGAAGTTGTGAATGCTCCATCCCTGGTGGTGTTCAAGGCCAGGCCGGATGAGGCCTTGGGTGGAATGGTTTGGTGTGAGGTGTTCCTGCCCTTGGCAGGGGGGTTGGAACTGGATGATCTTAAGGTCCTTCCAACCCTAACTATTCTATGAGTATGATTCTATGCTTTGCCTAGGAACATTGGACCAGATGATCCTTGAGGTCCCTCCCAAACTCCCCAAAAGGGAAGAATTCAGTAATTGGAAGAAACTCCCCCTGTAGCAGAGCACCAAAGGCTGACCCTCAGACTGCTGTTACTTTTGGGGTAAAAGGCAGAATGCCTCGGCTTGTAGTTTTAACTAGAGAAACACCTTGGCTTCAAAAAGGCAGCTCAAGATAGAAATTGTTTTATGTGAAGAGCAAAAGAAGGTTAACGCTGTTCTCAGGGTAAAGACTGTGCTCTTGTAGTTGGAGCATGAAGTCACTCACAGGCCTTGCAACAGTTTTCACTGTTGGTTAGTCTGCAAATCCCATGTTCAAATTTAAGGCACAATAGAATACCTAAAGCATTGGTTGGAAAGTGAAATGCTAAATCCTGAAATGCCAAATCTTTGTCTTGTTAGCTTTCAAAGTTCAGGATTGTTTGTCTTCTACCCTCTGTTCACTTCAGTCTTGCCTGGATATTTCCTGTCCATACAAGAAGGAAAGCAAATGGTTCACTCAAACAGATATTATATCCAAGCATGGATCTGAAAGGGATCATTTGTTTTTCAGTTTAAACATGTAGATGGACTGAAATTGCCAGGCTTACACACATAGTTAAAGATCCTACAAAGTTGCAGACTTGTCCTCAACAGCAGCGCTGAAATGATTTTATCTATTTGCTGGTGGAGAGGTGCTCCTACTGATTCTTTAAGGCCATCATTTTCTTAAAGGGGATGTCATATTTTCCCTAAATTTAGCTGTATTTTTCTGTCCAGAAAACACGGATCATTAAGACCAAAGCCCAAGAAAAGTATTAACGACTTCAAAGACTTGGGCACAATCGGGTTGTGGATGAGCAGCAGTTCTCAAGGCCAGGTTGGATGGGGCCTGGAGCAACCTGCTCTAGTGGAAGGTGTCCCTTCCCATGGCAGGGGGTTGGAACTGGATGAGCTTTAAGGTCCCTTCAACCTAAACCAGTCTGGGATTTTGATTCCCCCTAAGTCAACTCACCCATCACCCACCTTTGCTAATGATCTCAAATGTATCACTAACTAAGCAGGCAATGGGAGGATTAAGCCTGACCTCTGATAGAAGAAAGTGACCAACAATTTAGCCTTTAAAAAGATCAAAAAAGAGACTATAAACCCCACCAGACTGCAAGTCTAGAACCTCACAGTCTCTGCAGCATTTTCTGATTTCAGCTGAGCTACACTTCTTAAGCACAATGGGAAGCTGAAGCTTTCTTCCACTCTGAATGCACTGAAAGTACCTCTCAGGCTCAGGAAGAAATCTCATTTATCGTAGGTAATATCTATTCCATCTCCAAACTGCTTTTATTATGGAAGTGCTGGGACACCAATGCAACAAGTCCCAGCAGAGAATGGATTTTTCTAGCAAAGTAACACTGTACCAGGATGGACAGAACGAGACCTGTTTGTGTGCTCAAAGATCTTCATATACCACAAGCAATAAAACCCCACTCAGACACTTGCCTAAAGGCAGGAGCTCTATGCTTGCAGTTACTGACCAGGACAAGGTATGGATCTGTACTTCTGAAACCTGCCTTCCCCTATGCTTGCACAGGAGACAGTCCTTCAGGGATGATTCAGAACCAAGCAAGAGAAATATAAAGACTTAAAAGCTTCAAACTTGCGTAACAACAATCAAAATGAAACTCTCACACCAGGTACATATATATCATACACACAGAGCCTGGGAAATTCCCTTCCCTGGCATTCCAAACCCATGCAAATCAACAGCTCCTATGATGGCATTTTTAGGAAGTGAATATTGTATTTTTCCAATTACTCCAATTTATCTAGAGACAGCAACAACCTGCACCCAGTTCATTCAATGCATTAGAAGAGGAATTATTTTGCTTTCAGCCTGAAGTGAAAAAAGGCAAGAATTTCTCCTGCATCTCCTTGTCCCTAATGGAACAGTAATAGATTTCTAATTCTATATGCACAAGTGCATTTATTCAAGCCTTTGACCTGGAGAGGCCACAGAAGCAACCCGAAGCAAGCACCCTTTGGTGCAATAGGTTTCAGGGTACGTACCCATCATAAAATCACTGACACTGCTCCTTGAATCTGCTTTGAACTGCTGCCTGTTAAAGTATCTCCAGGATTCCTCCCTCAATCTGGGCTTCCCAAGGTTTCACCTCGATCACAAGAAGCTTCCCCAGGCAGCTCATGTGCCTGCAAACCACACACACGCCCATTACCTTGCGGACGTGACAGGAGAAGAGAACGTTCATGTACTTGTCCTTCCGTTTCAGCTCGTTGGCAACAGGGATGAAAGAGCCCGTGGTCTGAGGGTTGTCTGGTTTCTGGAAGAGCAAAGACAGGCAGGTAACTCTTTTTGCTCACCACAAGTAATTGTGTTACATCCCTGCTGGCCCAAGGACTGCAGCTGCACTAGCTTGTCCAAAGGCTTCCTCCTGCTTCTGCCTCATTGAAGAGCTGCAGAGCATCTATTTGCTTTCTGAAAGAAAACCCTGAACAAACTGCTTAGAGGAAGGATGGAGTAAAAGGAAACAATACAACTTGTCTATAAGGAACTTCTTTGCTCCTTTTCATTTTATGTTATTTCTTAACGTCCCATTACATCTTATCCCTTATCATATCTTAGCTTTACATTGATTTCTTCCCTAGCTTTAGCCACTGAAGGGCCAGCTGATGGCATTACTCATTATCTTTTCCTGCTGCTTGCAACGCTTGAGCTAGGCTCAGCATTCAGGAAACCCACTCCTAGTGCAGTAGAAGTCAAAGATTCTGAAACAACATAAACCCATTTACAGGGGAAATTTCAAAGTACTTCTCCCCCTTCAAGAAACCAGCAGTCACTTTTCTAAGTGGCAGCTGTGCAGTAGGCGTGGTAAGAATAGAATCCAGTTCCAACATCCTGCCATGAGCAGGGACACCTTCCACTAGGGCAGGTTGCTCATTTCTACCCTTTTAGCATCCTGAGCCCCAGCCACTGTGTTGATCACTTCACTTGTACTCACCAGGGCGATGTAATTCCCCTCCCATGCTCTTTGTAAGCCAATATCAGCTCTGTGACCCTTCAGCACTTCCATGGCAGCAACCTTGGCCCTCAGTTGAGGTAGGACTTCTGGTGGGATGCTCCGGATGAGTTCACCTGCTCTCCACCTGCCACAGAACACCTGAATCAGTTCCACACACTATGGGGACCTCTCCCAGATCAGCACAAGAACAGCCCCAGCCTGCTAATGTCAGGGGGAAATGAAGTCCCTCCACTGCATTCATAAAGGTGATAATGACAGTTACCATTTTAAAGTCACATAATATCATCTCTGACTCCTAACAGATTTGGCTGGTACACTCCCCATCCCATACCCAGAAGCCAACTACTGGCACATCTGTTTTCAATAAGGCTCTTGAAAGCCCATTTTTTGGGCTCATATACAACATCATTCTCCTTTAATAGCTGAATGTGGCCCTACAATTGAAACCTAACCAGCTGTAACAAGGAACAGGGCAGGGCAGCCCATCCGTTACTCCATACTACACTCCAGCCTTCAGCAGCAACACCAGGTCTCCAGGATTAATGCTATGGAAAGTCTTTTAGCAACTAAAATGATGTAGTTATGGTAATTGAGCTTATTCTGGAAGCAGATAGGCTGTGGATGGCTTTCAAGAGACAGCTGGGGAAAAAAACCAAGGCTGACTTGATCTAGTGTTGGTGGTAATTCCCCTTCAAGCAGATAACTGGACCGGAGATCCCTAGAGGCCCCATCTAGCCAACGTTTTTCCTGTTCAGCATCTTCCAGAAGTTGTCATTTTTCAAACTGGAATTGTAACTCCTTTGCCTACAACTTACCAGAGACAAAGTCACCAGCGTTCAGACACTAGGTTGTAATAAAGGCATAAAATATTTTTATTTTATAGAATGGAATATGGGTGAACAGGGGAATAGTGCTTATTCTACTGCAGAAAAACACTGCCTTACTATAAGAATTCTCCAGGAATTCAAGACTCCTTTTCTGCTCCTCCTCATTTAACAGCACCAGCTCCTTTCTTTTAAAACCAACCAGAAAGGGGCCAAGGAAAGAAATACAAGGGCCATCCTGACTAAATCTTTGAAATGCAGTAATTACTTGTGTACTCAAGGGTACCAAAAGCCACTGACGTCTTCATCTGTGACATCCAGTTAATGTTCTTCAGTCATTTTTCCAACTTTCCTGAAACAAGCAGTAGCTGTTTTCTCCTCTAGGTTAAGACTGAAAAGACAAGAGGTTCCCTTTGTACCTATGGTAAATGGTCTGAAGTGCCTCTTCAAACCGGCGCAGAACCTTGGGTGGGGTGGGCCATGGCACGTGCTTCCCATAGTCCTTCATCTGCCTCACATTGTGGAAGCGCCGCGCAACCTCCCGGATGTAGGACTTCACTTTGTAGCGGCGGTAATACTTGAGGATGGTGAGAGCAGCCTTTGTCCTCTTGTAGCGAAGGCGAGCCAAAGTGCCCCTCCAAACCTGGGAGCACGGAGAAACACCTTTAGCAATGAAAGGCAGGGTAAGTTTTCCTTTCTGTACTCCTGCCAAAATCCATCAATGTATTAGTTCTATTGTCAAGAAAGTGACCTCTCTGTGCCAACTAAATGTAGATAAAACGTCACGGAAAAAACACTGCCGTGTACCCACAAAAAACACTGCCGTGTACCCACAAACAATTTTAACTCTGATTAATAAGAAATAAAATTCCCCGAACTATTTTCAAAGCAGCATCTATTCTGGCCATGCCCTGAAAAAACAAGTAAATAGGCAAATGATACTACACATCCTAGTGTACATACTAGTGACATCCTCCGAGCTTGCTGCATGCAGAGTTGCTGCAAGTCATCTTAGTGTCTGGAAAACACCACAGGCAGAGAGCACTTACGTTACAAGAGCGTACAGGGACAGGACAAGAATGGCTTTAACCTGCCAGAGGGGAGATTGAGATGAGCTCCAAAACCCCTCTCCAGCTTTCTTGTCAGCCCATTTAGGTATTGGAAGGTGTGGACTGGTACTAAAATCTCAACACTACATGCATATAAAATATAATGTAACATTTCCTTATTTATTCTTTGGAATCATTGGACAGTTTTAAGGAAAGCAGCATCCTCTGCATCACACATGCTGTTCTTAGTAGTCACTTTTAGCACACTCAGTTATAACTGTGGCTTAGTTCTATATAAGCTCTACATCATAAAGAGATACAAGAACTTTGCCATACAAAGGGCATCAGAGCTCCTGAGAAGATCAGGACTTCCTGAAACCACAAGCTAAAACCAACTTGCACAGGGCAAAGATTTCACCTGAAGTGTGTGAGGCTGATTTAAATCCAAGCACTTCCAGGTCTGAGGGCAGATTTATAAACTGTATGAATGAGACTGAATCAGCAACTAGGATAAAATAACTGAACACCTAAAGAGCACCAAAGTAATTTGTGCTCTTTTTAAAAGAAAAGGGAAGATGACTTGGACTGTTTGAGACATTTGAATAGACTCAAGAGTCACTGTACCTCAAGGAAAGTGTGGTCAGTAAACAAGATAAACTGGGTAAAACCTACAGCCAGCTTCTCATGGTTTCATTTATTAAGAATAGAAGTGAGGAACAAAGGGTTCCAGTGGTAGCTGAGCAGTCTTCTGAATGTTACAAAGGAGCTGAAGACAAAAACTGGCATGGTAAATTTGTGTAAGCTGTTGAACGCTTTGTAGAGCTTCACTTCTGTCAGTTCTCCCCCAAAACATTTTAAATCGTTTTATAGACGCAGAACAAGGTTTTGATTTTGCTGGAAGCAGGCATGCTCTTGAGGAAAGGCTCTTGCTGGGGTTATTCTTTACACCAGTCAGACCCCTGGAGAGCAAAGGCACGGTAACAGATCTCCCTGATGTTGTATCAGCTGCATCACTGCAGAACTTGGCTTCCCAGCAGGAAGTGTCACAGTTGCTCCAAACACCAGCCTTCCAAATCCAATTATCCAGCCAAGGCATGCCCCTTGGCTGCATGTGCGCACTGCATTGTTCACGAGAAGCCTGTCCTCAAATCAAGTTGTCATAACTGGATAACCTCACCCTGAGTAAGGCCCTTCCTAACAGCCACAACAGCAGCACCTCCCAAAAGAAAGCCAAAGAGAAGAACAAACTTCTCCTGGAGAATGGGGTACAAATATCTTTAAATTTGATTGTTTTCCTGGCTTGGCGTTTTCCTTTTGAAGCCCAGGCTCATCTGTGCCCTCAGCAGCTCACGTCTCTGCCATGCCCCCTCCAGGGAAAATTTCCCCATGAAAACAATATAAGAGAGAATGGAAAACAAGCACACAGGCCCTGCAGAGCACAGGCAAAACCAGCAGGCCAGCCCGGAATGCTGAGATCACCTCGCTGTAGTTCTTCTATGGCAAAAGGGATAATCTACATTTGACCTAAATGCTGCAATCTCTGCGTGTGGGGAAGAAAACCCACCCAGCATACAACTGAAACGTATGAGGGAGCAAACAAACACCCAGGATGCAGCAAACAAACCCAGCTCATCTAAATTAAACACCAGGGTTATCTTTTTTGAGCAGTTCTGCAGGTAACTAAACCTTGGAAAACTATTTCACGCTCGCTGGAACACAGCACACGTCCTCCCGCCGGGCCTCCTTCACACTAGCCTCAGCTGCTGCATGATCAATATTTCATGCTGCCCTAGCACGAGCTGCCCTCTGAGCATCCAAACTGCAAAGAATAAACCAAAACCCAGCTAGAAATTCACACAGGCGTGAACCTTCCCACACAGCTTTAGAGGAGCTCGAACAGGAAAGGTTATGAAATATTTAAGTCAACAGTGCAGCGCAGAAGCTGCACTAGGGCTGCCCCAGGCTCCTTGGAGGCACTGCACTCTAACTGCTCGAAGCTGAAGCAGGCTTTAATCAGGCTATTGCTGATTGCCTTTTGAAAGGGGTCACCTCCTTGCGGAGCACGGATAGGATAGAGCAGCAGATGTTCACCCACAGCACCCACCACCCTCTCCACCCATGACTTGCGATCTGTGTTTTCCCAGTTCAAACCAGTTCGCATTCCAGCAAAGGTCTGAGGCAAACTGGTTTAAATCAAAACTTCCCCATTCTCACAGATCACATTACAGAGCATGTAAATGGCGAGTGGGAAGAGCTACTTCATTTACTAAAAGCTATTTTCTCTTTCCACATGACTCAGCTGAAAAACCTTCATTCTATAGCTCTGCTTAAGAGAAACAATATTCCATAAGCCAGGAAAGAGAGAAGAGTCCCACTCAGAGATTAATTAGATTGTACTGACAGGACATGTCCAATAACACACAAAGGAAGGTGTTGTGAGCAAGCAGCACACGTGAGCCCCGTGCACTCTCCCACCGTGCTGCTGCAGAGCCACTGGGCTTTCTCCTGCAGCACCTTCTGCTGCTCCACAGCAGCTGCAGTCAATGCGCTGCTGCTCTCAGCCTCCTGCCAGGCCAAACCTGAGCTGTTGCTGCTGCAGCTCAGCCTGAAAGCCTCCAGAAAACCCTTCACCACCCTACTCATGTGAGTTTCCAGGTCCATTCGGGGTCCCTAGCAGTGCCCTGTTGGCAGTGCCCCACTGTCCTGACAAAGGGCACTCACCTCATGGCTCCATCGTGGTGGCACTCTACAGAGTATCTTGCGTCTGGCAATGAACAGGGAAGGAAGATGCTGGGAGAAAGGAGGCAGCTTTAGATGAACAGACGGAGAGAACTACCAAAGCTCCTGTATTAGGGAAGTAAACGCTGCGATGACCAGAACAACATTGCTGCTATTAGAAGGGAGGAACCTTCTCTCATCCCATGAAAACTCCAGGTACAGTTTTTCATGCTGAAGATATCAAATACAGGTCATTTCACCATCTTCAGTGTTTACTGCTGGTAAAGACCACAAGGACAATCAGAAGCGAAGAACAAACTCCAAACATGGAGCAGTTAAGTAAGCTTGCACACTTCTCTGTGGGAAGAGAGGACTTGGGAGGGGATGGGGCAGATGTCCATGAAGCTCTGCATGAGGGAAGGCAAGCAGCATGGGAAAAGCAGTCCATCAGTCTGCCGAGAGATCAGCATAAAGCAACTGACACTGTCAACACAGGGGATACATCCAGTTCTCCATTTTACTTGGTCCTTCACAACATCCCACTGCTCCCCTGGAAGGAGCAACTCCCTGCCAAAGCCTCTCAAGATCACAGTTTCAGTTCACACTACAAATCCACATGGAATTACATACCTATTTCCACTCATATTCAGAACTTCACAGTTCCCTCAGGACGGTCAATGCCCCGAGTCCGGATGGCAAACACATTGCATCACCTTTTATTTGGGTTACTGAATGAAACCCACATCAGATTCCTACTACCCATCCATAATTTGACACGGAAACGCCTTCTTTATCAGAGCAAAAGCTTCCCTTTGTAGTTGGTGCTTATCCCCGCACCGTGCTTCAAGGACTCATGGGGCTGAGAAGAAAGGGCAGGTGAAACATTACATGATGACAAGTCAGCCAGGGCGCTCTCTCTGCTCTTCCCTGCTGGGGCTGGAGAACGTTGCCATGGAAATCGCAGCTGCAAGTGGCAGCTCTTGGGATCAAAGCTGCTGCAGACCCTGCATGGGAATGGGATGGAGATACCACTTGGCCACAGTGGGACAGCCATGGCATGTGGCTCTGTCTGACTGCACCGCATGGACCCCCAGGGCTGGTAGGGCTTCTGGGAGCTCTGGCGAGGAGGTACTGGGCTGCAGGGCAGGGACAAGTGCTGCTTCCTCTGCATTAGGCAGCAGAGATTTAGTGAAGCGATTACCATCCGCAGCTGTAGTGCTCTGATAAAATTACACTGAAATAGTGCACTAAATTATATTGACAAGATACATCATCTTTGCATTCTGCACGTGCTGGCTGAGCTCTTTTCCTTGAACAAAGCACTGCTCTGCAAAGCTAATGAATCTGTGGGAACGTTTCCAAGGGCAGAAAAAAGAAAAGGAGGTTTATGGCAGCTTTATTTGATTTTATTTTCATCATTAACATTAGAGCTGCTCCATTTGCATTCATGAAGGTGATCATAGAGATGGCAAGACCATAAGTATAGTAAATAAACTCAAATGCAGAATACAAAATGCAGGGATGTTCTCAGCTGGTGCTTCTAAAATGACCACTCGATTTGACTCCAGCAGTGCCATCTCTACTGCCATATGGGTTTGCTAATACTGGACACAGCTCTCACTTGGTAAATTCTCCTGGAGCCAGCAAGTTGCCACAGTTAAATCACATCTGCTTACTGACTGGGTTTGGGCTGAACTAAAATGACAGCCTGGAATCTCACTAACGTTTGATCACAGAAGAAAAAGAAGCGTTAAAAGATAAATCTAAAGGAGGAGCCATTTAGGAGATGTGGAGCAAAGGAAAGTAAAATTATCTCCTTCCACTGGAAGTCAGTTTTAATTCAATTTAACCAAACTCATAAGCAGCCAGCTCTTATCATCATTAAACAAAGGAATCAGCATCATGTTAAGGGTTAAGGGTTACTCACATGATGAAGCCTTTCAGATAATTACTGAATCTCTCTTTGAAAGGCTTGTGATTTGTATGACAGCGGTAAAGCCCTTAATGTATGTAATTAGAAATGAAGACGTTTAAAGAAATGTAGACATCTAAAGCTACCGAGAAACAGAACTGCTAAATGCGGATTCTTCTTCCATTTAAAATCATTCCTGTGTAGAGAAACGTTCCTGGAGCCCAGCCTGTTATCAGCTGCTTTGAAATCTACGCCTTACATCTTCCCTCAGTTTTTATCACACAAGTGCCTATTGTAACAACACCACATTTTATCTCCAGTTGTCTTTTCCTTTTCCTAAATTCAAATGCAACAGAAGGCTCAATTATTTTTTTAAAAGATCAATTTAAACTCTTTCCTTTGAGATGGAATCACAGTTCGTCTCACTCAGCCTCTGCTGCTATAGGTAAAACTAAAGGGAAAAGGAGCAAGAATTAAATTTCCATGTGTGTTTTCAATGGACAATTGCAAGCAAGTAGTGAACAGAAATGAAGATACAGGCAAAACTGCCCAGAGGTTTGCAGAGCACAGAGAAGGCCTCTTTACATCCTTACCCTGATTTGATTTTGTATTGTGTTGATTGTTTTTTTGCAGCACTGCCAGTCTCCAACTGCCCCATCTACTGGCAGCAGAACGTGGCGGGTGCATGAGCACAGGAGTGACCTGACACTGCTGAGAATGAGATCTACCAGTACATCCAGAAGACCACAGAAAGTGGAAAGAAAATGGAAGCATTTTCCAGATTTAACACTGTAAAAGGTCTCTAACTACATACTTACAGACATAACCCAATGCCTGCTCTTGGC
>JAVHNF010081097.1:9032-19226 GCA_034783455.1 Micropsitta finschii | reverse complement strand
TATTCAGTGTGTGAAAATTGGAGACGGTTCACTACTGGAAACCCTAACTAAATCCACTCCCATTTCTGGAAGTAAGAAATTTCCCCTAGCAGTGAAATTAATGTGCTCCCGCTACACACATTCTGACAGGACGTTAGGAGGGCATCCCATACGAGTAATTTCAGTCCCGTGAGGTCCTTTATGATTCAAAGAGCTCATCTGGAACCAAGTGGAGCAGGACATGGGAAACACCAGAATCTCATCATTAAGACAGTCATCAAGGTTGATCCAGAGTAGACTCTATCTGTGTTTTTCTCTCATTTCAGCAGAGCTCTCCAGGTTCTGTGGGGTGCCCAGCACCCAGCACACTGTCATGCAGAGCACTAAGACCTAACTCTATCACGTGATGGAGGTGTACTGTTAGGAACCTGACTGCACTGGCCTCCCTCTGCAGTCAGAGGAGAAGGATCAGCATCTTCAAAGTCCATATTATTTAGGAAAATCTCCTTTCTCCTTTACTGACTTCTCTATAGCACTTGGAGACCCTAAAAACCTATGTCTGCACTACAGTAGGAAGTAATTCCACCTATTAGGAGTTGATCAGCTGGTTGAAGAAGTGCAGGGGACCAAAGATCTTACAGCTGCACTGCATGAAGATCAGGGGTTTCACTTAGGACAGAATTTGCTCTCTGCACTGCACCTCATCACCAGTAACTCAGAAATTCACACACCAGAAGTTAGGTGGCTGAATTCGTACACAAACCTGAGCAAGTATCTAGCAAGTTAGATGAATTAACTGTTAACACAGAGATTTAAAATGAACAAATAAACCTTCTATGTGTTTTCCTAGATTAGGTATTTAGCTACTGTGCCAGAAAAAAAACACTGGCAAATAGCTGTGGGAAGAAAGAAGGTAAGGGAGTCAAAAGCAAGAAAAGAAGGGGGAAGAGAAAGTAAATAACATCCCATGTGTCTTCAAGCTGTGGGTTTGTGCAGTATTCCATTCTGTAGGACATTCCGGGAACCTGAGCATATGTAAATAGAAACCACTCCAAAGGACAAAACTCGCCATGCAATAAAGGGATTTCCAATCATGAGTATATTGCTTGGGGGGCTTACACCACAGGGGCAATACATCGACAGACCGTGACTTCATATATACATCACTGTATTATTATAGCTGTTAGGATGTTCTGAAGGTTGTAATTAGTGAGCATCAGGGTGTGTAAGCCCCCCGCATGGTGCTGCCAAGGCTAATCCATGTCATTGCCTACAGGCAATGGTGGAAAATAAAACATTTCAGTGAACAGCACCAGGAAAATCTAAGCCAGGCCAAGACAGACACAAGGACTTGTGATATGAAATAAAAGCAAACATAATCTATGGGTCAGAAATAACTGCTGATCCAAGCCTTATTTTCTGGCACACCTTCTGCATCAAGAGAAAAATCTGGATAGGAAAATGGCAGATAGGAGTGTTGTGTTGTATGAGGTTTTTCTCCTAAAATAATCCAAATATATATCAGCACATCACTTACAGCCATGGGTGGTAGCTGGACACAAGCGTTCATATCTGTGGGCGCTGAGGGCTGGATGAGAGATCTCTGCCCCAGAGTGGTTGTTACAGCAGGAGTGGTAACTGTCCCATCTGATGCTTCTCGGTGGACTTAAGATGTGGATCCATTTGCCCAGGTCCAAAGTTAGGCATCTGCTTTTGTCATTGATGACACCCTTGGCTTTGACAGCATCCAAATTACACTTTATTTCCTTTTAGGTCAAAGCCTGTCCCTTCCTTGGCAGTCCTGCTCCACCATAATGCCTTGGTCCCATTGCCTGTCCTCCCAGAGACCAGCCTCAGGAGCACAGCAGACATCTACGCTCCGGGGAATACCTCTCACAGGCTGGTAAGGAGTCTAATAATTGCCTTTGGGGGTTTTCCACACCCAAAAAGCTGCATCAGCACACCAACACAGCAGCAGGAAGATGGCCAAAGCTAGTGAGCTACCTCTTCATTTGTCATTCTCCCCAGCCTTTTCCCGCTCTTGCCTCCACTCCCCTTTCTGTGCTTTGAAATCAGCTGGGTCGTCAGCCTTTGAAGCTGGGTCATCAGCTATTGCCAATTATTTCAATCACATCTGAAAAACTGACCATTGCATGAAATGTAAATCACCTGAGAGGGAGTAAGAACCCTCTCCATGGCTCAGATTGCATGGAATTTTATTCCAATTGCATGGAAGTTTTTCAGCACATTGCTTTGGGTGAGCAGAGTTTCCCTTCCCCCATCCTCTAAGGAAAGGAACTATAATCTTAGCAGCAAATAATCATTACCATGATTTTGTCATAATGAATATTTGTACCACAGAAACAGATTCTAAAAGAATACTGTGCTTCCAGTCTGGGAAAATGGACCCAAACCATGACCTGCATGGCCTCAATGGAGCTATGACTTGAATTACAGTGAACCATTCATGAGTAAGCTGCATATCAAGAAACAGCTAGTTTCTCTAAACATCAGACTTATGGTGCATATTAGCAAACAGAAAGAAATGTAATTCATCATATGAATAATCTGTTGCAATTGATTTGCCTGCATTGGTTACTTTCCAAATGGTTCCTTTTATCTTGTTTGGGAAAAGAAATTTATCTCAAGATTATCATGCCTTTTTCAAAAGATCAGAAAATTTCCTACTGATAGACACATGCAAGTCAGGAAGCCTAAGAAAGTGTTCCTCCAGTAAGACCCTGCCCTCTGCCATTAATACTAACAGGACTTTTGCCATTGTTTTGAATAAAACTGAATTAAAAAAATGGAAAACCAATACAGACTGCAGAATGAGTGAAGCCAAGCACAGAATGGTGTTGAATGAATGCCTTGATTCCATGCTATGCTTTTTTTCAAAATAGAAACCAGATAAACTAGGTAAAGGCACAAAAGCAAACACTTAAAATGAATTAAGCTGTGTTTCAAGAGAGGGCTGAAATTCCCCTTTGTCCTCAAAACAGAGTCTTCTTTCCTTGTCCTCAGACAAGCCACAGATTTAATTTGCCTCACACAAAGGAAGTGTTCCCAAAGGAATAAGCATCCAATTTACAATATGACATGTGAATGCTCCACCTGCTTTGGGCCATGCAGAGAACCCGCCTTTCTACTGAGGACACTGCTGCAGCACAGTCTCCATGGGGAATTAAAAAATTACAGCCTGTGATGACTTCTGGATATGAGCAAATTTGGCCTGATCAGTGGTAAAAAAACCCCTACAACATAGGAATATAAACTGTACCCTCCTTCAGTACATCTTTGGGATTTAAAGAGTGCGTCAGCACTGTTAAATAACTTAGTTCATTAGCTCAATCTTGGGCCCCAGTACCTTTCCTGCTTAAGTGGTAGCTCATTCCTATGTTCTCTCTTGGAGCAAAGGTCCTCTTCATTTCAGGACTGTGTGTGATTTTAAGCCCATTTCCCTATGGAAACCCCTGAGTTTTGCCCTTGAGAATGGACAAGATGGCACCCACCACTACCCCTGCATGACCATCACCCTTAAGGTGCCTACTCCCATGCCCACACACAGCGTCTATTTCCTGCTGTGCACTCCAAGGGGCCACAAAATCATCATGGATTTGAGGAAAAAAAGAACCAAAAATCTTCACACAAACTTATCTGTGCATTGTAGCTCCAGGGTACCATGGGATCTCTGGGGTCCCTGGGCTGAGGGCTGTGCAACAGGGATGCTGCTAGCTTGCCCAAGGGGTGGCTAGCCCTTGGGTGGGGAGGGTGGATCACACTAAACTGCTTGGTCTAGGGGCCCAGGATGGCTCCTTGTGGTGTGTGCCTTCAGCCACAGTATAGCTAAAGAGATCTAAGCATCCCTTGGACTTTTTCTGTGCCTCACACAAGGGATCACTGGGATGAAATGGCCCTGCGGACACACTGGATAGCCCCATGAGCAAGGCATCAGCCATAAAGCAGTGCTGGTCTTTGTATACTACACAAGAAAGGCTACTGAAATTATTCTTGCTCATCCATTTATGCTCAGGTCCCTGTCTATTCTGAAGTTGTAGGTGCATGTGAGAGGAAAGGAGTTTTGTAAGCTATCTCCCTGAAAGAGTAAAAAGCACTTTGCAAATGCAATAGCATTTTTTTAATGTAGCTTATGCCAAACATTGTACAAGCTAAAGCAAACTCTAGATGGAATAAAATAAAACAGCTAATGGAAGACTATAATAGACAGTGAGGCTAAACATCTGGCAATTTCCCACTGCTGAGTATGATTATCAGTATCACTATACTCAGCCATGTGAATTATCATCACGAGTCACGTTTCATCTTATAACATGAAATGGCCATGTTTGAAAACTCTGTTCAACATAAATGATGCAGCTTATAAATAATTTCTAATTTATGTTTTGCTTCATTTTGTGACTCATGGCTATAGTGATATCTCGATCCCAATCACTGAAGAGTCTGCTCCGTGCCAACCAGGAATGCAGAAATTCTGTAAACACCAAATGGAGTTAGGCGGGCAGGGAGCACACTCCAGCACCCTGCTGTGCTGGCTCATGTCACAGGAGGTGGACCTGGAGCTGACTGAGGTGAAGAGGCTTGTACAGAGTCATATTCCTATCATAATTCATAGATGTTTGAATAAAAGCGGGAGAGTTCATACGCTGGATATGGAGCATGCTATCTGAATACCAGACAGGCACGGATGGAGTTATCTGAGAAAATGATCATTTGGGAGCAGTGACCATTGTTCACTTCAGGGTGAAACCAGTGCTTTAGGTGTTGCTCTCAGCTGAGCATCACAGCATACATCCCTGAGTGACAGTCAGATGGTGGGTTTCTTTCAGCCTCTATACCTAAGACAAATGGCACTACCACAGGACTTTTCTATCTTCAAGCCATGGAGACTTAGCCCGAAGCTGAAAAATAGTCTTTTCCAATACAGAATGAGCCAGAGAAGCAGCTGCAGAGTGACCTACTGTCACAGAGCAAGCCACTACCATAATAGCAACCAGATGGTCAAGCTTTGCCTTTATTATTGGAATTCTTATTCATATCACAGGAGTGCTGAGATTCTCCAGCCAAGATCTGGCGCTTGATAGACACGATAGAAACATCCTTTGCCTACAGAGGTTCCCATTTAAATACAAGTAAAAGAGAAAGAAAAACAGGTACACAGAGAAGTCAGTTGTTGACCAGTGTCTGTACAGTCTGCCTCTGCAGCACAGCAGTGTCAGAGCAAGACAGCAGGAGAGTGTTAGCCTCGTGCCATGCTGCCCTCCCAGTCACACCAACCACCCTGCAGCTGCAAGGGCTCACAGCCCACATTACAGTGTGGTAATACCAGCGGGCAAAGTGAAGCTTCAACAAGTTAAAACAGATAGTTGCTGGAAACCACCCTATCCCAGCCACCCCTGGATCAAATACAATGACAAACAATTTCACCAGCATCTCCTTGACATGTTACTGATACAAACTTGTTGGTTTTATTTTTGCCCACTCCCTTTAAGGAAAAAAATATCTCAGTAGTTAGTAAGAGTGTAGAGAAAGATCCACCATTAGATAGCATGTGTGCACTGGCTTTGTTTATTGTAAACCCACAAGGTTTAAAACCACATGCCATTTTGGTTTTCATTTTGCCAAGATCTGAAAAATCAGTTTAACAGAAACAAGAATTTACCCATAAGGCTAAAAGCCCTAGGGCAAAAGATAAACATATGGGATATTTTTAAGGTAGGTCACATTTTTCTCTAAAGTTGAGTAAACTCCTAGAATTGATAAAATCTTGCAGCCAGACTTCATTTGATATGAGAAAGCATTTGTGGGAGGGAAGCATCTGTTCATTATCGCTCATGGGCTTAATTGTACGTTTCTTATCACCCAGTGGTGTTTTCATACTTACCACATGCACTACCTTATGTCCAACTTCAAAGAGAGAAAAGAATATTGCAGTGCTGAGTGATTTGTTTCAGTAAGGAAGATAGTTTCAAATAACCTGTGTTTCTTCTGAGAAAAGAGGCAAAATCTGGGGAGTGCTGTCTCCTAGAGGAGTTAAACTGACACCTTGGAAGACCATGTGGCTCTAGTGAGTTAGGTTTCACTCTGCCTAGTGCTCACAGGAGCTAGTGTGATTCATTTTTCCTGGAGAGGAAGACTTACCCTCTTGCTTCACTTAAAAAGAAAATAAGTAAGCAAAACAGACCAGAATACTTTATATTTCTCTTGTAAAAGCATATCAGAGCTCAGAAACAAGTGTGAATTAAGGGTGAGAGGCAAAAAGCAGTAGGAATACAGAAAAGAAAAAAGGAGAACAAATTGGTATGAGGGGTGAGGATATTTAAGAGTGTCCATTCTTTCTTGCAGTACTGCCCTCCCCTCCTTGCCTGTCACCTCTCACCTCATGCTCTGTTCCCAGACTCAAGTTTGTGGTTTGAGCTCTGGTTTCTACTCAAAACCTTCAACATCAGAAAATGAAAAGAAAGTTCACCAAATTCTTTTCAAATTGCTTTTCCTAATTTTCCATAGGAAAAAAAAAAAAGAAGGAAAAGAAGAAGAGAAATAATCATTGCAGGGCTGAAGTAGTCCTCTCGGTGTGAGTTTAATTAATTGAAGCAAGAGAGTCCCCAGGAACCCTGTCATCTTTCCCATCAAAAACACTGTAGTAAGTAACCCCATAGCTATAGAAGAGGGATTTTTTTCATTACTGTTTCAATCTCAACCCTTCAGAAATCCTTTTTGTATTTCAGCCGTGACTCAGCTAATTTAGGTACTTTAATTCCTCTTTTCTTCCTTCCTGCTTTCCATATTGTTTTGTATTTCCTAACAATACAGACATGAAATTCATGCTGTGAAAGATGAGAAGTAATCTCTGATAGTTACTTGAAAGCTCAAGTTAAAAATAATCTTGTGGCACAAAAGGCTGCTTTTTCTTGTTCTGTAGATTCATACTCCACACTGGTCACACGCCAAGGAGTTTACTGAGGTGTTTATTTCCCCACATTTTACTGTCCCAGTGTGCTAGTCTACTGAAGTACACTCAGACCTAGCCATCCACTGCACCTCCAGGACATATTGCATTAAAAACCATAAGCGGACACATTACAGTGACAGCTGAGGATTTCTTCTCCCTACTGCTTTAAGAAGCTTAAGTTCCAAAACCTGTTTGTTTATCCAAAACCTCATTATCACAGACACTGAGAATTAGGTGGTTCAGTCTCTCTCCGTTTTTCTTTTTATTTTTTTTTTTTCACTTGGAAACCTCTAGATTTGGCTGGCTGTGGTCAAGGCAGTAAGATGGAGAGTTCTGAATGTTCGTCCACTTTTGGCTTGCCCATCTCCAACACTTTTCCTGTGTTCACATTCCCATTGCTCTTGTCTGCTCCCAGAAACACTTTGTTTTGCTCTTCTGATGGAAGGCAGTATCTCTGGCTCCCCTTCTCCCTTTCAGCCCCTCCACAGGCAGTGAGCTGGGCAGAGAACACACAGGTTGGTCTGGAGAGCTTCTTTCTCCTCTTTCTTTTCCAGGACTAGTCTACCCCCAAGCTCACCTTGTTGATCAACTTCTAGCTGCCCTGACTGATGTTACTGCAAATCCATTAGATTTTGGATCCAAGGAAGAGAGTTTTTAAAGTCTACCGGAGTATCCACCATACTCAACACCTTCTTGTTGAGATATTACCTTCATTTTCTTCTTTTCTCTGTCCTCTGAGTACAACAGGGCAGTGTCCTGCATACACTAACACTGGTCCAGCATAAAGAACTGTGAGCCCAGCTATGCCCCCTCATCTCCCGCACCCTACTTCCACCAACCATCATTTCTTGCTGCTGGAACTATCACAGTTGAGTATCCTTTAGGGCAGAGCAAATCCTTCATTCACATGGCGGTCCAGGCTCCAGTGGTACTTTTAAGCTCACAATTAAGCTAAACTCCACAAATGAGGATTTCATGATCCCTTTCTCCCCCACTTATTCATGTTTCTTTTGTCTGTAAACTAGAGCAGCATCACCTTCAGAGCTTTTCTGACGCACATTTGATTCTGTGTCATTTCAGATCTTTATTAAACCCAAGCAGCTGTAGCAATATTATGGTATGTTCCCACAATTCAAATTACAAAATAAAACAATCAGGAAGTATACAAATGAAGCTTCAATAGTAGCTTTTAGTTGGCTGCTATTTAGTTGAAGTATGTTTTCCCATAGCTGTTGACCACACAAAACCAATGCACCATATCAAGACATTCATTTAACCAGAAAAAGAGACACGGAAAAGTAAGTAAATATCCCGTGCAGCCATTGAAATGTTTCTGTTGGACATTTAATTTTTGTTTCTTTTGACTCTTTATTTTGTTTTTCCCTATGCAGATTTTGTGGGTGTGAATTTCATTTCCTGATTCAGGTTCTATTTTCCTTTATTTTTTTTTTTTATAATAAATAAATAAATAAATAGATGTGGTGTTATTTGATTTGAGAAAGTTATTGATCCTTTGGACATGAACTCCTAAGTTAAGGGGCATTTTTATGAAGCCCATTTTCCTTACCTCATCTAAACACTGCCCTTAGCTACTATCAGCAAAACGGAAAATATTTTCTTCCAAGCTTTTCACGTGTGGTCTGCCACTTTCTCTCATAACCTTGGAATTTAAACATAGAAAACACTTTTCAGAGTGCTTTTTCTACCTTCTACAATTCCTTGAAGAGGGAGTATTTATGTGGTCCCCTGCTTACAGTTCTCAGTTCCCAAGGAAAGAGTGCAGAAGTTTTGCTTGGGAAACTTTCCCTCTATTTCCCATCAAAGTGCAAAATCCAATTGTCACCAACTGATCGTCATCCAAATGATGGATCTCATTTATTTTAGAGACCATCCACTCCATCTGAAAACTTGTCTCCTGGCAGAATAAAGAAGCCTTTCACTCCCCATTGTTCCTGCTTCAACAGGGGATAAATCCCCACATCTACCACACAAATCTCTTTCTTCATGCTTTTCTAAAATGTAATACAAGTGAGCAGTCCCGACGACAGCTACTTATAAGCACGAACTGGAAGCACAGGGAATCAGTTCTCCTACTGACATTTAAAGCCACTTTCAGCATTGGGAAAGCACAGTAGGGGGGGTAGCAGTTGACACCACTCATACAGTCAAGGTACCAATGCCCCCACCAAGGGCATTAACAATTGTATTCTTCTGTATTAAAATAACAGTAAAAACTACCAAATCAAACAATTAAGGTAAACACAGAGCGAATCAGGAAGGAGATTTAGGAGTTACAGTATAATTCCTCCAAACCCCCAGCCTAATTAGTGAAGAAGATAAACTGGTTGACAGATTGCACAGCTAGAAAAACATAAAGCAAAGAAGGTTATAATATTTATTATTACTATATAAGACAGTGATTAGACCCCCAACCTATGTACAGATTTAATCACCATCCCCTAGAAAGGATAACAGCCAGTCCTGTGAGTCTAGTTTGACAAATTAATCCAAGCCTGATCCAAATAAAGAGATTTGTAGTTTTCAAAGGGAAATTAACTCCCTGGCCGTGCAGTGGGGACATCACCACATGCACTAATGGCACTGTTACCGAGAAACAGTGTTGTACCATGTCTGTGTTCAAGGATCTCTCAAACAGCACATGGTTTGTTGTTGCAGCAAGGGCAAAGATTTAAGGTAGCAATTGGTGTATTTGTGGAGCATTAGTCATTACAGGACATAAAACCTAATCCCAGCCTGCAGACGGTAGTCTACAATGGTGGATTGATGAAGCATCTAATCCTGGCCTTCTTGAAGTACATCCATATATCTCAGAAAGGTTAAGGTGAGGAAATTGCTCTCTCTGAGTATCCCACAGCTTAGAAAAAATCACACAGACTGGATTTTATTACATATTTGTACTATGGTGTGGCATTTGACAGCAACAGGAGAAAGAAGCAATATGATTAGTAGGTGGAACGTCATATGGACACCCATGTTTGTCCATAAAAATAAGGAGTGCGTGGAGCTTAGGGAACTAGGGAAGCCTCAGAAAACTCCTGGAGCAAAAAGGAAAATTAAAGCAAAGGAAATACCCAGCAAAACCGTGCGGAAAGGGCAGGCCTGATTTTTTTTCCATGTAGTGAATTAAATTTGCTGGTTTGTGTTCTACAAGAGTTCTAAGGATTTTAAGGCCTTCCATATACTAGAGGAAATGTCCTGGCCATTCACTTCAGGGACATGCTCAG
>JAVHNF010081079.1:8881-19477 GCA_034783455.1 Micropsitta finschii | reverse complement strand
AACCACGCACAACACCTGCTACTATAAGCATGCGCAGAAAGGAAGCGCGGCCACAAGCGTCCTTAGCGAGCGAAGTTTGCCATTGGCTGTCGGACATTACCGAGTGCTTTCGTGCACCTCCGGCGCGACGCCGGGAGTGGGGGGAATGAGAATCTAAACGGCTCAAACGCGGCGCAGTGCATTGTGGGGAGGAAGAGGAGAGTCACCGCTCTGCTGGGGCCGCCATCTTGCCTGCGTCCGGACTTGCTCCCGCTTTCGGGGCCTGCTCTTTTTCCTCACAGCGTAAAGCGGTGGCAAGGGGGAAAACGACAGGCACGTCTGGGCAGTGCTGATGCGTACGGAGCTTTCTCGCACTTCTCTCCGGCACCGCTAGCAAAGGGGGTGGGGGTGGTCTGAGCGGTCACCGGCGCGGCCTCTCCTTTGCCGGGATGGGTCGGTCCCGCAGCCGGAGCTCGTCCCGCTCCAAGCACACTAAAAGCTCCAAGCACAACAAGAAGAACCGGAGCCGATCGCGGTCCCGCTCCCGGGAGAAGGAGCGGGCGCGGAAGCGATCTAAGTCCCGGGAGAGCAAGCGGAACCGGCGCCGAGAATCCCGCTCCCGGTCCCGCTCCAACACGGCCCCCTCCTCCCGCCGAGACCGGGAGCGGGAGCGCGACCGCGCCTCCTCCCCGCCCGACCGCATCGACATCTTCGGACGCACGGTGAGCAAGCGCAGCAGCCTGGACGAGAAGCAGAAGCGGGAGGAGGAAGAGAAAAAAGCGGAATTCGAGCGGCAGCGGAAAATGTGAGCCCCGGGTCTGGGTTGGGCGCTTCGGGGGGCGATGCTGAGGGTGCGAGGGGAAGGAGGAGGACAGGAGGTACTTTGTGCCCTGGTGGCTTTCCCTCCGCTCTTTTCTCCTCCGGCCTAGGGCCGCCTGCCACTGGGGTGAAGACGTTTAGGCCCTTGCTGAGGCCTAACTTCTGCCTTTTTTCCCGCCATCCTTCTTTTCCCTGAAGTCTTGGCTTCCCTAGGGGCGTTGGAAGGCGCGCGCCCGCTGCCTTCCCGCGCCGGCTCCGCTTGATTTCCATCTGCCGCTGGTGTACTCGGAAGCTTCCTCTGCGGCGGGGGCCTCCGCACCGCGGAGGCTTTGTGCTGCACTGCCACACTGCCCGCCCCTCCCCTCCCTGCGTGGCGAGCTGCTTGTGCGTAGAGTGGAAGCGCCTGGGGTTGCTGTGCTAGGGATTTAAGAAATACCATGCATCGATTACAGTAACACTGAGGTTTGGGGCATAGAAAGAAGGAGGAGAGGGACTCTTCATCAGGGACAGTAGTGGTAGGACAAGGGGCAATGGGTTTAAGCTTAAACAGGGGAGGTTTAGGTTAGATATAAAGAAATTCTTTATTGTGTGAGTGATGAGGCACTGGAACAGGCTGCCAGAGGAAGTTGTGAATGCTTCATCTCTGGCAGCGTTCAAGGGCAGGTTGGATGGGGCTTTGAGTAGTGTGATCTAGTGGAAGGTGTCCCTGCCTGTGGCAGGGGGTTGGAACTAGACGATCTTAAGGTCTTTTCCAACCGTGACCATTCTGTGATTCTTGCCAAATAGGACAGTAGGATTTGGTGACTTGTTTCGTTTGAGACCTTTTCCAGTTTTTGTTGTGAGGGCCGTGGTTATTTTTAAGGTCTAAAGAGACATAAATTCTATTTTAAGGAACGTTGGATGTGCATTAAGATGTTTAGCGATATTAAGTTATGAAAGAGATCTTTATGCAGCAGAGATAACAACGGTTTTAACAGTCGTGATAAAGTGGTATTTGTTCTTTGAGTGTTACAGTTGCTCATTGGAGCACTGAATGTAGAAGCAGCACGTGTTTTTATGTGTGAAGGCAAGTAGTGCTCTTAATTCTAAGGTGGAGCTTTGAGTTTTATTGAGTGACATTGTTCTACTGAAATATTAATTGTGGTTCAGAAGGCTTGATCACCCTGAGTTGTCACTTTCATTTTTGTTTGTCAATAATGCCCTGTCTTAACTTCAGATTTTGGCAGTGATGTAATCAAAAACTTGGACAGTAACACAAACACGTGAAAATGTTGAAGGCTTGTTGAGTCATTGATCGTAATTTTGTGGTTTATAATTTTATTCAGTACCTAAATAAATAAAAATATTCCATGCATATCTGCGGTGAAGAATTGGAATGTGCTTAACAATTTGAAAATGCAGTGTAATGCAGATAATTTATTTTAGCATTCTGGAGCTGGTTTAGTTCATGTGTAATTTTTCTATATAAATTAGCTTTGAAATTTAAAAAAAACCTGTGAAGTCTGTATAGGAGGAATATGACATTTGAGTGATATTGGCAACCGGAGAGTAAACTTTTGAAGGAGAAACAATATTGGAAAAGATTTGGTATAGAATTTTTATGCTTCTAGAATACAATTTATATTCCAAAAGATAAAGTAATAACATTTAATAGAATAGATAATTTTGTATTTGAATAAATCATCTGTAAATTATGTTACATGTGGTAGTATATACTCATGTAGGAAGTACTTCCTTGCTGACTAACTAGGGGACAGTTCATATATTGAAAGTCACTTTATTTGTCTCGTGTCTGTTCAAACCTTAGTACGTAGCCTTCTGCTTTTTGTTATAATGATAGTTTTCCATAAAGGCCTTGCAAATGTCACATTTTTTTCCCACGGAAATCTGATTAAATGTAAGCAGTTTCTTTTCTGCAGACTTCATGAAATTAGTTTTAAGAAGTAAATGGATCATGCTAAAAATACTTTTACGTTAATGGCTTATCTGTTGCTCTGGTGTCATGGCTCAGTAGGTCAGGATGATAAACTTACACCTGTATGTAAAATACTGTAAGTTCATGCAATTAAAATAATAGTTGGTATAAACTACAGAACAGATCATTGAGATTTATATCTGGTTACAGTTTTGTTATAAAGTCAAAGTCACTATATATATTATTATATATTTATAGTATTGTTACAGCCTTTGAATGTGAAAAGAGACATTTGGTTTAATTAAATTTGAATGGAATTACTTGGGCTGAGAAGAAAGAAATGTGTGTAGGCACAGCACATAATAGTACATACATCGTCAATTGCTGAGGATATTTGAAAACTTAATTCAGACATGAATATCAAGTATTTTTGTAACTATGTGGTATCGTTATTCAGTTAGCTAACTTATTTTAGATTTCCTCAGTAGGTAGTGGCTGGGCAGAGGCATGCTAACAGAATGGGGTTAATGTTTTTTTTTCTGGATAGTGGTGGTAAAGACCACAAGATCCTGTGTTTCTTAAGTTAAAGTAAATGCTGGCCTAATGTTCTAGCAGATAATTTTGCTATCTCTTGAGGAATATAAGAGAAAAAAAAAAAAAAAAAAAAAAAAAGGAAAAAAAAAAAAAAAAAAAAAAAAAAAAAAAAAAACAAAAAAAAAAAGAAAAACCAAGCAAACCAACAACCCAAACAAAAAAAAAACCTAAACCAACAAACAAATCATGAACAGGGAAACTTAAGAGCCTTTCGCCTCTGTATTTCACGTGTTTGTCTAGATCCGTATTCCAGACTTCATTATCTCCTTTTGCATATTTGCAGATTGTACACTAAGAAATCTAGAAGTTAACAAATCCTTTAATTTTTTTTTTTCTGAGTTGGTTTTGTGTGTCTCAATATAAATAAGAAAATGCAAACTCAGTAATTACAAGGATATTGACAGGAAAATGACAGGATATTAGGATATTACAGCAGCAGTTGTTATTCTAAATCATAGATTTCTGGTGCTGAGAGACCAGAAGATAAGTTTATAAGATTGTTCTGTAATTAACATAATACTTAAAATGAAAGATCATTTTCAAGGTTAAAGAGAATAACCTTCTCCCCAAAGCCCATAATAATTCCAAATAAGTAGTATGATATGACACATGGCTATACAGTACTCACTTTTGTTCGTCTGTGGGTATCTAATTGCCATATGGTACTAGTGATTACTACTTGGAAGTTTTTGGGGGTTATTTTTCTGCCTTTGGTAATAAACCTGGCAAATTGACGTAATCTTTTTGCATTCTTTTTAATGAAAACTTGTGACAGTGATCAGGCTAAGCGATAATGCTGCTGCAAATAAAAGATAAAGATAAGAAGACATTTGAAAATACTACCAAAATTTAGGACATGGAAAACTATAAAGAATGCAAGGATTTATTTAGCACTTGCTATATACTTTTTTTTTATAGTTATGGTAGAAACCATTATTATGCTTTATTGTGATGCTGCAATAAATATGCTAAGGAAAGCAGAGGTATTTGAAATTTGATAAGGTAGATAATGACTAGATTACAGATACAACATCAGATTCAAATTATGAATTCTATTGCTTCTGTCTTCTATTTTAGATACTTTAGATATTTAGAGGGATTAGTTTGATGCTTCTGAGGTGGTTGCTTTAAGATAAGTTTTACAAGATGTTGTCTTAAAATTGAGACCATTTGAATTCCTGAAGTTTGAAGGATGGCCAAAGTTAGATGAGGTCTTTTATTTTTATTTTCCACTAAAAGTTATCAAGAAGTCACGATAAGCTGTCTCTCAAGCTTAGTCTCCTAAAGAAATTAAGGGGTACTGAACACGTTATGGTCTGAATGGGTTCCCTGGGATAGAAATACTGATTGCCTGAATATTCATTATCCTTAAATGTATGGCAAAATATTCTTTCTTCATAATCTATGTGTATAATGTATAAAACTGTTCTAAAGTGGTTCAGGAGCATGGTTGATGATGTGTATTTGAAAGAGCTTGTTTCAGTGCAACCATTCTTTATTCATTAAAAAGGTAATACTCATGTTTGCATTTTGTAGTCGTCAACAAGAAATTGAAGAGAAACTCATAGAAGAAGAAACTGCTCGAAGAGTGGAAGAGCTTGTGGCTAAACGTGTAGAAGAAGAGCTGGAGAAAAGGAAGGATGAGATTGAGCGAGAGGTTCTCCGCAGGGTGGAGGAGGCTAAGCGCATCATGGAAAAACAGTTGCTCGAAGAACTCGAGCGACAGCGACAAGCTGAACTTGCAGCACAAAAAGCCAGAGAGGTAACGCTCGGTCGTTTGGAAAGTAGAAACAGTCCATGGCAAAACTTTCAGTGTTGGTTTGTGCCTCCTGTTCGGTTCAGAAAGAGATGGAATACAGCAAATCTAATTCCCTTCTCGTATAAACTTGCATTGCTGCGAAACTTAATTTCTAGCCTATTCAGGGGAGCTCACTGGTATTAAACAGTTATTCTCCTAAAACCTGAACAAGGATACCGATTTTTAATGGAACTGACCTACATATTTCAGAATTGTTTGAAACTTTTGCCATGGCTGCAGGATTTATCAGCGGTCCTTTCATTTTTGGGGAAGGGTATTGAAAATCTGTAATTCTGTATCCTTAATTTGTTTCGTTTTGTTTACGTAGACTGTAAGAGGCTTTTGCCTTCAGTCAGGCAAAAATCAGGGTCCAACAGTGAGCTGCAGTACCTGTCTTTAACAAATAGGTTTCTTATTCTTCATTTAAAATGAATGTTTTCCTTGAGCAAACACTGGACTAATTCTGGGACTTCGAGCATAAGCCCATCCACGTCTTCACAGAGGATCTATGTCCAAATCATTATATCCAGTTTTAATAACTACTAACAACTCCTTATTTATTTTTTTTTTTTTTTCTCCCAGAAGTTATAAAAGAGCAGGTTGCCCTTGTCTGAAGTCAAGCTGAACATATGACTTGGGTTTTTTGGTTTTTAATCAGCAGCTGGAGCAGAAGCTGAAAATGTCTTTCTGTGAGACAGTAATTTGCTACTAAAGGCTTTGACGCCTGCCTGCACCAATCATTCCAGGATCCAGAAATTTCAAGGCAAATTTTAAAATTGTAGAGGAAATTTGTGCTAAACAGTTAGAAGTCTCAAATGCCTTTTTCATTCTACCTCCTACACAGTTTATCTTAAATTGGTATTTTGATTGGCTTACAAAAGGAAAGACAGTAGCAATGAAGCTTTCCCCTTCATATGATGTGACTTGTCTGTCACATAATATCTTTAATTTGAAAAAAAAAGTAAACTTAAAAAACAAAACCCAAAAAACCCCACCAAACCACTGAGATACAACAAATATCAGGAATATTAAATAACACTTGCTCTGCAAATTCAAACCTTACTATCAAAGAATTTAAGTTAAATTTAGATTCCTATAGTCAGCAATTGCTTCATGTATATAGGTTTTCATTTGATCAGATGGATTAGTACTTTTTTTTTTTTTCCAATTATTTTTTGCTATTGTCGATGTGATGTGATGAAGTCCCATCGGTTCTTTGTAATGCAGAATAACCCTCCATGCCTGGAGTGAAGTGTGCTAGCTAGTAGCTGGTTACTAGTCATAGTAAGAAGTTTTCATATGCTTGCTTTGTTCGTATTAACTTTTTTTTCTTACACAGACACAAACCTCTGGCTAACTTTAAATCTTCCAAATATTAAAATAATTTGGATATATATTATGTGAACTGAAACACCTCAAAAACTTCCATGCAGTCTTCATATTTGAGTTGTATAACAGAGTTACATAAAATTCACCAAGAAAACAATTACAAGGCTTTATTTCCTGATCTTGCCTTCCCTGGACTCCTGAATTCCAAGTTCAGACTGCAAGTGACAGTTTCAGCTGTCTTAAAATTGTCAAAATATTGAATGTTAAGTCCATTCTCCCCATGAAAGAAGCCCATAGCTCCATGAAGTATGGATTACCATTTGTATTTTTCACTAACAGTAAATGTATTTTTCTTATTAATTGTTTGCCTTAGGAATGATTTACATATTTTTGTTCCTTCTTATCATAAACATCTGCATTCCTCAGCTCAGCCTTCCCTGTATGTTGTTTCTTTATAAATGGTTGAGCTGCTGATGCAGGTATTGCCAAGCTAACAGTACAAATCATTTTAAAGAGGAAGCTGGCGTGTATGGCAGCCGAGGAGCACACTCTGCAGGACACTGGACAAGACAGTAAATATTCAACTTTTAATGCTGATTAAAGGAGTATAGGTAAAGAATACGTAGGTATACTTAATTGGTGAGACAAACTATTCACTTTATTTATATTTTCTATATTACTTTTTAATTTGGTAAATACTATCCAGTTTTTGTAGTTGTCCTTGTTGATTTGTGTGATATTAAAATTCTAGTAATAAATTGTCAGGATTCTATGATTAGGGAGGGTTTAGTTGGTTGCTATTTGGACTGGGCGGGGTTATATAAATTGAGTGCTAGAAACCAGTATTAGTGGCTGCGCAGTTTACCGTTGTGAGACAAAATAGGTGGCTATAAAGCTGCCACTTTAAGTCAATTCACAAAAGAATTCTGAGAAAGATTAGTGAACGTGCAGAAATGAGTATTTTACTTTACTAACATCTTGCCCTGTCCTCCCGTTTAGGAAGAAGAGCGTGCAAAGCGTGAGGAACTAGAGCGAATACTAGAAGAGAATAATCGAAAAATTGCAGAAGCACAAGCTAAACTGGTATGTGAAGATGTAGTTAACTGTTCTGTAGGGGAATACAGGTCCCTCTGCCTGATTTGCAACACAAATAAACAAATTGACCCTTTCTGGAGTTTAGCTTGTCTGTTGCTGGTTATGCCAGTAGTGTTGTTCTTCTCTTGAGCATATGAGACCAGATCCTTAGCAGTAATACTGGTTTGAAAAAATAGTTCAGGTACAGTTAATTCAGAGGAAGATAGCTACCTTCAGAATTTAGAAAGTACTTTTTTTTTTTTTTATTTATTATTATTTTACTGTATCTTACAGCGAAGGTTGAAGTAAGTTTGTAAATTATGTTCTGCTTCTAAAACAGAAGTGACTACTTATGTTTTGTTGAGCAGGACAAGTACAAACTGGATTTTTGATTAGTATAACATTGATGTACAAGTGCTGAAAGGGACTTTCAGCATAAGCTTAAGATGTCTTACATTACAAAAGTCTAGTTTATACTGGTTTCCAAGACTATTTAAGCAGGTGTCTGCCTCTTGAGAACATTCAGTATGATTTAGCTGATTCTAATCAATTAATGATAACCCCAAACTAAGCTGTGTGTAAATCCTGATGGAACTCGTACGGGTTTCAATTACCCAAGTAATTACACCATTTTCAGATAAAAACGATGCTTCTTAAAATTGCTTGAACTATGTCTGCTTTACACCTCTTTCTGTTTTACCCTTTTCCCAACCTCATATGGTGGAAATGGGACAATTAGAAAATTGAAAGTATAAACTGACAAAATGAACAAAATAAGCACCTTTAGAAGACCACTGGAAGAGCTGTAAGAACCGTAAGTCAGTGTAAGGATTGGCTTGTTAGAAATCAGGTAAAGATGGTTTTGAATTTGGAGGGGGGGGTGTTACATGTATTTTTGAGTGGGGAGACCTCTGAAGGTCTGTTACATCATTATATTGTGCTTTCATCTGACACATGACAGGTGTCAGGGGAATTTCTCCATTCATACACGGACTTCCGTATTGTATTGTTTGTATTGTTTGCAAAGCAATGCTGAAAAGCACTGACTGTAAGCACTCAAGATTTTGATACATTAGCTGTAGAAAGTTTTCAGTGTTTCTTTTGCATTCAAATAACAGTTTACAAATAGTTTCATTGAAACCAACTGGGGCTATCTAGCTCAGGTAGAGCTGCTTACATACCTGTGCAGGATTGGACCTGTTTGGAAGTTAATACAGACTTGTAAATTGCTTTTATGACTACAAAATATGCTGGCCTAAATTCTACAATTTTCATATATAGGCTGAAGAACAATTGAAAATTGTTGAAGAACAAAGAAAGATTCATGAGGAGAGGATGAAACTAGAACAAGAGAGACAGCGTCAGCAAAAGGAAGAGCAAAAAATTATCCTGGGCAAAGGAAAGTCTAGGCCAAAACTGTCCTTCTCACTAAAAAGCCAGGATTAAATTGCAACTCTGAACTCTTAAAAGAAACAGACAAACAAAAAACAAACCAACCAACAACAACAACAAAAAAGGAAAAATGGAAAAAAACCAACCCAACAACTTTGTATGGTAGCTTCATGTTGAAGTGTGGGGTTTTTGTTGGCTTTTTTTTTTCCTCTTTTTTTTTTTTTCTTTTTTTTTTTTTCCCTCTTTTGTCTTTTTTTTGGAAGTCTGTAAAGTTAGCTTGTTCTGATAGGGGCTGTGCTCTGCAATTCTTAATTTTTTAAAACTTCCATTAATTTAAACCCTTATCAGATCATTGTTGCCTTTTAGAGTGCAATCTGTTCTCATCAGTTTTCTAACTGTATTAGTGGTCTGAAGATCAGGTCACTTTGAATTGGGGATGATCTGGTAAGGTTTTACTCACCTACTCATCAGAGTTTGACTCTGATAATTGACAGGACTTTATACTGGGTATTGCTGACTTTTAATTTTTTATTTTTTTTTTTTAAGTCAGTAAATACATGAATAAATTGCCATAGTATTACTGGACCTCTGTGGTTTATTGTTAAATCAGTGTCCTATGATACTGTCCCATTGTTGCGCTTGATGTTCCTGATACAGGTAAGGAAATAGTTTGTCATTTCTGCTATGAATACATAGAGGGAGTTCAGTATTGTCTCTGTTAGATTTGTTTTTATTACATTGACAGCATTCAACCAGCGTTCCCCGTTGTGTAAATAAACCGATTTGCTGAATAAAGTGAAAGTCTTAAATTCATATGTTTAAGTAAATTTTTTTAGTACACATCCATAAACGGTTATAAAAGTGACAATTCACATTATTAAATTCAAGATTATAGTAGTTTTTTTTAAAATTTTGCTTTAAACTACTGTGGCTTCTTCATATAATGCAAAATTACACACAGTAACAAATCCCTGCAGTTGTGAATGTTTTTGATGGCTGCTGCTGTTTTCATGAATGTTGGTTTTTATTCTGACAGAGACTTATTTCAGCCATAGTATCATGTTTAAACAGCTGTTTGGCTTATGCACTCAGACCAATACTTTGGTATCTAATCCCTTTTGGTTCACCTCGTAATATAGTATATTGTATAAGTTAAGGTCATGCCCATATAATGAATCTGATGGATCCTAAAGGATTTAAAAATTGAAGTTTTTTTCCCAAAGGACTGGACCGGCTAGCATACTTGAAGTAAAAAACAGAAAATGAGATTCTGTCTAAATACATTGTTTTAGCCAGAAAGCAACTGTTATTTGTATACAGATCTTGAATGTTGTCCATTTATATATACAGGTTTTATTTTGAAAAATTAAACTGCAGATTGAAAACTATATATAAAATTCCCCTTTTTGTATATAATTATTCTACCAAAACCTGGATTACTATAGCTTGTCCAGTTCTAAAATTTTCTCCTGTTTGTGTGCGACTTTGGTATTAACCATAAAATGAAAGTTACCAGGAGTTGCCTGAGCATTTGAATGTCACTGGACAAAGTTGGAAATAATTTCTGATATTCCAAAGGGATCTGTTTCTGTAGGTTTGGCAAATTAAATGTGTGGGAGCAAGTTGACTGCCACATCTGAGGAGGCAGGACAGAAAGGTGGTGCTGTGCTTCTTCTGTGCACAGAGCAAAACACCA
>JAVHNF010081065.1:13138-23305 GCA_034783455.1 Micropsitta finschii | reverse complement strand
AGGAGAGCTTTAAACAAAGTGTCATGTTCTGATGCTAAACTCCCGCCCCAAGTCTTCTAGCACTTCATCAGACAGTAATGCAGTTTTCAGTTTCTTGTCTCCTTCTTGCTGATCACTGACATACTGGAATGAAATGAGAACTTAGCTCTCAGTTTGAACGGGTCTTTCTCTGCATTCTATGTATTCCTCCATGTCACACACCACATTATCACATCTTTCCTCATGGTTCATTTTGGTTTGATCTGTGATTACTTCTCCCATGCTGTTCTATCTCTTTCAGCACCTGACACCTGATGTCTAATTATTATGACCACTGGGAACTAACAGGATGTGGTTTTACAAAGGTTTGTAATCCTCCAGTTCATACAGTCTGAAAGCTCCAAAGTGCTTTTGTTAACTAGTTTGCATTAAGCACAGTTTTTATGTGTAAGCTTTGCAAACATGGATGGAGTTTCCTAAGAAGGAAAAAGAGCTAAGCTTTATTTTTGAGACTGACTAATCTACTATGGTCAGCCCATGCGAGCACAACCTCTAGTAGTCTCTGCCTGAGACTGGAGATAAATTTTTTTGACAGATGTGGAAGGGTAGCTTTGTTGTTATACTCTGTGTCATGTAATAGAAATCTATGCCTTCCAGTACCAAAGCAACTGTATCCACAGCTGTGTCTGGACAAATTCTCAATGTACAGATTCTATTTGAAAAAAAGATGTTACAGTTAAACAAGAAAACTGAAATAAAATAAAAGGCATGAAAGGTAAGGAGCTGATAAAAGGATAATTCCATGTAATTAAATGAAGTACAAAATCACTGTCATGAAAAGACAAAGAAATAGCTGTAAATTCAGATCTGGTTTAAGATATAAATGGTGGTGTCCTACAGAAAAAAATTGCATGCTTTCTTATTGCATTGGTCCAGAAGCTGTTATTAGGGAGCTAAGAGCAACCTCAAGCAATGCCCATTCTCTGTCAGGAATGCCCCTGGGACACGACTCAGCATCCTTAACCCAGCTTTATGGCTTGGATCTCTGGAAAACAACCAGGCTTGGGATTGAGCAGCACCAAGTGCTTAACAACTTCTTATTCATGCATGAACCATGGTGCTGCATAAGGTAATTTTAAAATGGGCTCTCAAACCCTCAAACAAATGAACTCCCAATGCTTAAACCTAACAGAACTGAGCTGGGTTTGGGCTTCTACAAACAAATGGAGCCCTGCGTAGCTGTAGTGCTGCATATCCTCTGAACCACTCTGCCTATTTACCCATTGATGCCAGCGTATGCACAATTCTACAACACAAACTTGGGGTGTGTACATTCATTTACTAGAATTCTTGTTCAGCCTTGGAGCTATACATAGAACTTCCTCCAATTGTTATAGTATGCACAGTAACTGTGTGCACAGATAGGCCAATTATGCTCAGTCCAGTGAATTTACAGCTGACCTTTGCCAGCTTCTTTGAGCTACTGTGCCATATCTCCTTTGGCTAACCTTGCTTCATTTCTTCTTGTAATACCTACTTTTATTCAATTTCAGAAACTATACTGAACATTACTTGCTTTATTACAGGTAGTTTTAAGAAGAAAACAGACTTTTCTGGTGGATTTTCTGGTATTTCCTTTCAATAACAGGTTCTTCTCCAGCAAGATCTCTCAAATGGCTTAATATTTCACCGTGTAGAAAAAGACCTCCTTATGTGATTAAAAATGCCTTTTTTAGTTTAGTCCTACATTAGTAGTAATCGTCGTATTTTCAGCATGTGGTACAAATGAAACTGGGAGAAAACGATTGTTTTTCTCGATTTTAAAATCATTACCATTTCACCCATCTGAATTGTCCTGTTTTGTATTGTTTGCCTCCTCTTGATTGCTCATGTTTATTACATTGTATACAGGAGGTGCTGGGGTTTTCACAAGCTTCAGTTTTCCTGAGATGTACATCCAGATGCTGTGTTATAAGCAATAAAATCAATGTAAGAACATCCTGAAGAATAGCTTAGGGCTTCAAGTCTACAAATTGTCACAGAAGAGATTAAAGGTTCTGGATGAAATCATAAAGAAGTAAATGGTCAGGTCCTGTCAGCTGAATGACCGATTAAATCATAAAATCTCAGAATCCCTTTTCATGTCTTAATAGTTATTTATACATACAATCGTAGAATGGTTAGGGTTGAAAGGGACCTTAAAGTTCATCTTATTCTAGCCCTCCAAAACACCAGGTTGCTCAAAGCCCCATTGAACTTGGCTTTGAAATAAAGCAACTAAAAATGTGTGCTAGGTCCTTCCTTACTGCTTTTGCTGTCTCTCTGATGACTTCTACAGTGGGTGACATACAGGGTAAGATCCAGAATGCAGGTCTCCTTTCAGGAAAGCACATGTCATTATCCTTGGATATCTGTTATAATACCTGAATGTTGTTTATGAAATACCAGCAAAATGTCCCCACTTTAAAAGAGTGGATCCTGGTTTGATCAAGACCTCTGCAGTCTAAATCAAACAGACTGTATGATCAGACCTGTGATATACCCCATTACACTTCTACCACAAATTAGCTTTGATGTTTTCTTTAGGAGAAACTGATTAGATAGATGGAGTCCTTAAAAGGCTTTATGGAGGAAATGTTTCCAAGAGAACCTTACAAAAGGAATGGATGGTGAAACAAAATTTACAAGGAATGAGAATGAATTTGCACCAAGAGGAGGAACTTGGAAAAGCTCCAGAGTGAACAACTGTGTTTAGAAGAAAGCAGTGAATATAGAGCAGTGATATACTGGTTCTTACTGCTCCCATTTTACTGTTTTTAACAGAAATCAGTCTGTCTACAGACATGGAGACATTTTCTGACAGAATTTTACTAAATATTATAGAAACCAAGGAGGGGTGAAAAAACCAAAGGGTCTTTAGTGATGAGGAAGGAGGTAAACTGGAGTCAAGTCTGAGAGAAGAGAATGGAACAGAAGCTGATCAATGATTTGGTGCTAGTTTGGTAAACTGCAGTCTGAGTTTCTGGTTTGCGCAAGGTCATAGATTTTGTGCATGAGATCTTGGCTTAGTCTCTTTGTGACTGATCTGATAAATGGAACTAAGTCCCAGTTCCTGATCCTGAAAAGCCTTGCTAAGCCACTAAACTCTAAAGGAAGTTAGTTAGCATTTTTTAATCCTGAGGAGCCCTGAGCCCCTGGACTTGCTGGCTTTCCATGCTCAAGTTGTTCTATTGTTGACAGGACTGAATGGTTCAGAATCTAAACCTGAATAAGATTCAGGAATTACATTTTTTTAAATACAAGTCAACATTCAGTGTACTCAGAGTACATCCAACACATCAACTGCACAGGGGAATGCCCAAAACACGCTACTACTGTCTTTTGTGACTGGAGAAAAGAGGCACTTGGAGACCAGCCCGACAGACATCTGCTCACTCTGTCTATGGTGAAATGAGTAGTGAATTATGTTTTACACAGCAGCATGACTTAAGAGGAAGAGGCAGATGATCCCATCTTCCTAGAAAGACTTACACCTGGGGGTTAAAGCTGACCCTATGCTTCAGATATTAAAGTAATACTGAAGTCAGTAAAGGGGACAGCAGCCATTGTGAAGGAAGACACGGACATCATTTGCCCCAGTAATGTCCTTGGTAGTGCAAAACCATTTTTTTCCCACTGGCTTGATAAAATTGCCTCCATCTGCTTCCTTGAGTGATCAGTGCTCATCTGGAATTTTATCACTGTCCTTTGTTGAGGATAATTTCATTGTTTCACATTTATAGAGGCAAGGTAATAGCCTCAGATTTACATAGAGCTAATTTCTTTCTTTGTGAGTGGGTTCTACAGGATGTGAGCAATTAAGCTTCTGTGGGAGGATACAGGAAACATGATTAATGGATCAAAGAGACACCAGCTAAGGGAAATGGGTATAATACCAAGGGAGATAATGCTCCATTTCATAATAGTTATGCAAATACGCCAAATGTTGGAGAATTCAATTAATATTTGACAAATGGTTTTGCTGTGATGCAGAGTAAACACATACTGGGGACAAAATAAAGCTCTACTGCACATTATCTGTTAGCTTCCTCTCACACAGACTGGAATGGCTGGTCAGGCATCTCATTCCACTGCAGGTGGCAGAGAACAGCTAGGCACGAATCACTGCCAGACAGTGGTATTGTTGGGATGAAAAAGACTGACCAAGGTTGAATTCTATGCACGCAAGGCCAGTCAGCACTTGCCAGAGTGCTCAGGTCTATTGCTCAGTCCTCTGCTAAATGTTACATTTTATTCCGTGTGAATGAAAAGTGGTTGAAGAATAAAGGAGACAGAATTAGACAAGGTTTACGTGTTTGAAATTCTTTTTCGTTTCTTTTCTTATCTGTAAAAGCAACAGTAGTAGAAAAAATACTCAAGTAAGAGCAGAATGCTTGAGCTAGTGGAAGACACTCAAAAACCCTAAGCCTCAGTTACGCAAATATAAATTGATGTTAATACTAATCACGTATAAAGGCAATGACTCTTTCAGATATTGTAGTGATGGAATTGCACAAGTCTCTAGGTTTACTGAAAACGTATGTTTCTTGTTTGTTTGCTAGCTTTCATATTAGATACGGTATTTTAATCTATTCTAATACTCTGTTCCCTTACTAAAGATTTAATATGAGGTTTCGTTCTGAGAAATCCTGATCCAGTGAAGGGAGGCATTTGAAGCAGCATATTGAAGAGTTTCTGACCATACAGCCTGGGCCTAATGAAATAGGGTAAGAGTTACAGAGCTGAAGTTTCAATTATGAAACACAGGTTTGTCCTTCAGTTGCAACTGCTATAGCTGGGTAGCAGGGCTGTTCTTGTATGCACACCCAGAGCTCTTCAATCATGAAATCCCTAGCAGCTCCCCAGCCAGTCATCTGCCTCTGTGATTTAGACAGATTTGAAACAACGGACTGACTTGAGACATGGTGATTGACTGGTCTTCTAGCAACCTTCACAGTTAAAATTTGGCTTCCACAGCAGCTCTCCAGGTAGGCATTTTGGACATTTCTAGAGATTTCCCCAGACAGCTCCTGCTGTCCCTAAGTCAGTTTATATGCCTACATGTGTTGATTGACATTATGAGTGGAGAACATGGTCAGTAGGCTCCCTTACATGGTTCTTGCTGCAGAACTGACCAAACTTTACATAGACATTTGTACACAGGTAGTAGAAACTGTTCTTACATATACAAAACAAGTCACATAGGTTCTTTGTAAAACTTACCACAGTTAGGAGATGTTTTGTATGGAGTTGAAGATCCCCTATAGGAATGGATCATATACATGCTGGAGCACCACTGGCCAGTTAAATTGTCTGAGAATTGAGCAAAACAGTGGTTTAAGAAGCTGAATTCCATGATCCAGTTAAGGTGCTCTTGCAAGGACCCCTTTGCAATGGTCACTCCATTGCCATCTCAACAACCAGCGATACTGTTTGAGAGATCTAATTCTCCATGCAAGCACTACCCTGTGCCAAGGTCTTAAGAAATTATTTCTTTTTAGCCAACACTGAGTGTGCAAACACATCCTGGGCTGTTAGGACATACCATACCTTGCAGCCAGGAGTTCTAGGGACATTCCTTCAGTGCCTAGAGACAAGAAGTTGGGATGATGCAGCCAGGAATGACTAAGTAAGCTATAAACTTATGTTACACAAGGACTGTACTTTTTCAGTGTAAAGTATAGCAGCCAAGTCACCCTATTTAAAAGTGATATTACTGTTGCTTCTTTAGTGCTGTTGCTTAGTGGTCAAAGCAGTTCCCCAGGGCAGTGGAGGTTTGGAGTTGATCCTTAGCCTGCAAATGTCCTGTCTAAGGTTAGGAAAGTCTCTCTGAGGCACGTCCTGTGCTATCTGGGCTGCTGTGCACCCAGGAATGAGACTGGGAGGGAAGCAGACAGGGCAATGCCAGGCTCTGGAGGAAAGGTGGAGGGACTTGGAAGTCAGGCAAAGATTGAATTCTTCTTGCCTGTGCTCTGAACTATCAATACATTTTACATTAGGTAATCATGAGATGAACATTCAAAGCTGATGAGAGAGTTGAGACACCAAATTAGGCTTGTCCTTCAGCCATTACATTCCTCTAGAAAGAATGAGCCCTGCTCGATTAGGCCATTACAGTTGGGATAAGGCTCTGTGCTGTGTATCCTGGGTGAGCAGAAGCTCCAAGTCCAGGAAAAGAGAAGTGCTCAGACATATTATCCTCAGGATTTCATACTGGCCAGCCACCAAGCCCTTGTGTGGCATTCTCGGCTACCCTGGGAAGTGTCTGATTCTCTCCTTTGAGAATACGGACCTTACATACATAGTTTCAGTTCTTTGATTCACCCTGCTGAGACCAGACTTTGTGATGCCTGAAAGTGCATGAAGAGGCACTCTGGATCTCATCCTTTCAGCATTTAAGTGTGCATTTTCCCTTTGCTTTTCACCATGAGCCTTATTTCCTACTTGCGAGGCATGTGCTTGTTCATTTTGATTCACTACAGGAAAGTTACAAAATCTCAAGAAAATCCTCATCTCTTCTACTAAGCCATGTATTTAAATCAGAGTTAGTAAGTGTTAATAAACATTGGTATTTTCCAGAGTTTATGATTCCTTTTAACAAGCAGTTCTGCTGTGATCTTGACTTGTTGCCTATAATAGATGACTTCCTTGTTGTCAGGGCTGATTCTATCTCAAAATCTATTAATTTAACCCACATGTACACTTCAGTTAAATGTATCTTGGCAGACATCCACCACTGGAATCAGTGTATCTTTCTAATTGGACATAAAATTCATAGGTTTATCATATGATTCTTTGCTGTACAGCGTGTCCAATTAGATTTAATGAGCTCAGTTTCAGGACAAGTTGGCCAAAACAGTGCTACTGCTGATTTACAGAGGCTACAGAAAAAGTTATTTTATTGATTTCCTTCCTAAATCAAAACTTCCTAGGAAATATTGTTGCTTCTTTTCCTTTTAGCACATGAATATACAAAAGCCTTATTTTGGAATGAAAATGTTTCCCCAGTGTGTAATTTCCAATGATTGTTGAAATATATTTGTTTTTTCTTGCAAATGTTTTGGCAACAAAGGTAAGTCTAGCATATTCTTATATCATGTTAATAAAACCAAGGCAAGTAGCATGATGACTGAGGAGCCAGTAGCAATGTAGCTATCATAGCATGAATTGAACAAGCCAGCTGGAAATCCCATGTAAATACTTGGCAGCTGGTGCCTAAGCTACTCCAGCAACACTGCCAGCTCAAGAGTTCAGTGTAAAAACATTCTTGGTTAATACAGAGCTGGTTTAACATGTTTTTCTCTGGAACACAGTCAGGCTGGCTAGGACAGAAGGAAGCTTTAACCATGTACGAGACCTTTCAAGCTACGCAAACCCAAGCTGGTCCACAGTGGAAAGCTGTGTACTACACATGTAATTCAAGAGAACATAGCTGACCCCCTGGAAAGATTAGAGCAAGAAGAACAACACAGAGGAAGGATTTCATTTGGTCTCCTCATCACTGCAGCACTAGCAGAAGGGATAACAAAGCAAACTGGTAAGCTGTCAGTTGGAGGCACAATGCAAAATGTGTTGACACACAGTTGAGAAGAGTGGTATTTGGGGAAAAGAAGGAAGATCCAAACATGAGACAGTCTTTCACAAGGAAGGGTTCTCTAATAAGCTGAAGCTATTTTATGTGGTATCCTTCTGTTTTCTATCTTCCATCTAATGTCAGTGGATGGCTGATAGGAGCTGGTAGGCCAAGGTTCTCTTTCCAACTGCAAGAGCAAGTATGGGAGCAGCTGGAAATGGCAGCCCCACTCCCACCCTCTTCTCCCCTGTGTTCAGCTGCATGGCTTCCTTCTACCTTGTCACCTGCTGATGTGTTTAGGCAAGGCACTTTTCCTAGTGGGATCACTTTCACGGCTGCAAAATGGGAATAAAGAACCCATTTTGGAAAAGCACATTGAGAACTATCACCATATGCCCCAGAACAGGAATGGAAATACTGTTATTGCAGTTTTACTGGCCTCTCGTTGCTTTGTGACAGTGTCCCATGCCATGATCACTTCATAAATTGCTAGTTCTGAGTTACTAAGGATTAAACAGTTACTGTTTGCTTAGACATGTACCAAGGTTTTCTTGCCCTGCTATCCTTGCTACTTGTTACAGAGACGTTTCTCATTTATATACAGAAATAATGAGACAGAAAAATGTTAAAAGGATTGCTTGAAAGCTGCGCATCATTTCTGCCAATAGCTATTTATCTGTCCGCCATTTTTTCTCTCAGGGTACATATAACAACAAATTACTTGGCAGAATCAAAGCCATTCATTTTATATTTGCAGTGCTCCCTTTTGACCTGTCTGTAAACAAGCAGCACAGTGGAGGACATATGCACATTTTACACTTTGTAATCTTTTGGTGTTAATTTATTTACATGCATCTGGTTGCTTTGCTCATAGAACAGACCAGGCCTCCTTACCTAATGAAAGTAGTAATGGGAAAATTGTTTGAGATGTTATAATGAAAGCCAATATATTGTGATGTGCCTTTGGCAGAGTGTGTTAAGCATGAGTACCTTGTGTGTTAACTGTTTCTTTCACCTGTACACAATGAAGTTTGGACTAACAATAACAATGCATTAGCATTCTACAGAGTGAAGTCAAACATTAACTAAATATCCTTGCCAGATCCCCCGAGAAAGAAGCAGCTCATTAACTTCTTTTACAGATGAGGAAACAACATTGGATTAGCATTGAAACTCCATTGGCATCTGTGGAGTTACTCCAGATTTACAGCAGACAAAATAAGACTAATATTAGTCCTCAAAAGAATAAGCGTTGGCTCCTGCTTATCCAGTCACAAAGCTGCACATTCAGGATTAGAAATTGAAGACATCCTCATTTCCTTTGCTGTTACAATAAGACTGTCTACTGAAATAGCATCTCTAAACCTTTAGCTAGGGCAATGTAAAAAAATCCCCACACCACCACAGAAGCTTACATTGTTCTCCCACTGGTGTCTAGAAATAATTACCTTGTCTAGAAAGGTCTGCATCCGATGGAAATAAATGAATGAGAATAAATTATTTTTATGAACTCCAACTTGTCCAGAAATGTGAATGTTTTTCTGGGTGAAATTTTATAGCAGAAAAGAATAATGGGCTTCCAGAGATTGCCAATGAGCAAAGAATGTGAGTTAAAAGCCCTTTTATATGCAAATATTTCATTATGTTGGGGGGTTTTCTTCTCTCTTTTTCCTCATTTTTTTTGGAAAGCAAAAGCACAATGGGGCATAAGTTATTCCCATTTACATATGAATACCCAGAATTCAATTTCCACTTACAGTTATTCCAAAGTCCTGGTGGTTCCTGTCAGCATTTGAGGCTGGAGTAGAGCAGGATTCTGCTGACTTCTCAAGGCAGAGTGAGTGCTCTGCAGAAACTGGGGGTCTACACTATTGCTGCAAAACCAGAAAGTCTTTTACAAGGTATGTGCTCATTCCCAGGTAAGTGGTGGCAACAGCATTGTTCCTGAAGCAGGATGACTTGAAAACACAAATACAGCTATCATGTGTTGAATCCATTATAAAAATGCTTAACTGTCAGTTATAATATACTCACTGCAAGTCTGGGAACTAGAGCTGAAATGTGGCCTTACACAGAGGATCAGTAGGAAGCTTTCTGTATAAGCTCCACTGAAAACAAGGTTGAAGTCCCACTCAGTAACTCCTTGCTCTGAGTGGCCCTTATGCATCAGCCAGTGTTCCCTTCCATAGCTGAACAGTACCCTAAGAATTCAAACTCCTTGAAATCAGGTGAGAAGGTAACTGTAACTAAATCTTGAGTATTCCAGGTGAAATAATATCAGATTTGCTGACTGAAAAACTGCTTTCTGGGTCTGAGACCAACATGGAGGCCAAACCCTATGAGCCAGTTCAGTGATACCACTGACACTGCAAATTCATACAGCATCTGCTCTGCTGGAATTACAACTAATATTCCAATAGGATTTAACAGTCTTCTGAAGATATAAAATACTTTAACGTTTAAAATCTGAAAATCTAAATAGGAAATAAAATATTTACTTCTTCCCAAATTGTTATTCACATGCAACACCTTCCAAAGCTGACTGTATAAGAAAACCAGTTATGCAAGACCTATTT
>JAVHNF010081040.1:0-14423 GCA_034783455.1 Micropsitta finschii | reverse complement strand
AGGGTGCCCAGAGAAGCTGTGGCTGCCCCATCCCTGGCAGTGTTCAAGGCCAGGTTGGACACAGGGGCTCGGAGCAACCTGCTCCAATGTGAGGTGTCCCTGCCTCTGTGGCAGGGGGTTGGAGCTCTACGAGCTCTAAAGGTCCCTTCCAACATAAACCAGTCTGGGATTGTATGGCTCTAATGATTTGGCATGACTTCTCACCCATTTCTCTGGGATAGAAAAAGAACTTGATAACTCGGCCTCTGCCTGGAGGAAGTCGTTGAGGTGATTAGTGGGGAGAGATTTGTTTTAGGTTTGCTTTTAACAAAGAACCAAAATAGTGAGTTAAAATACCTCAGACAACTCCCTGTAAACAAGAACATATTTTACTCAAGTAGTTTATTAAAAACATTCAGGAAATCAGGTCATGGTAGACTCTTAATCTGTGCTTTTTAAGTATTTCTAGCCCTTTCTAGACATGCTGTTGGCAGTGAGATTGTCATTAAGCATCTGTCCTGTCTAACACTTACGCAAAATGCCCTTTGACTGAACTCTACAGGAATACAAACACTTCTCTGGAATAATATGAAATCATCTATTTAATAGGAAGATAGAAGTTAAAAAAGGGCACTTCATATGTACACTGCAACTGGGCTTCATAAATAAACTTTTTACTTTTTTTTTTTAATATTTAAAACAGCTCTGTAAGGTGTATTTTGTTGCTTGCTTCTGTTCTGAAACAAGCAACTTGGGTTTCATCTCCTAACAGAGTCCACAGGCACTTGCCTTTCCTGTAGTTCAGGTATTGCTGTACTGTATTGATGGATCCAGCATGCAGGGTTCTCATGGATTGTACATAAAACTTCTGCCAGATGAATTTCTTTGTTGTTGCACCTAAACTTTAATACCTGTAGACAGCTTAGCTTAAAATTCTGGAGTAAAAAATAGGGGTTTGCAGCTGGAATTGATTCTGATCAGCCAGTTGTGCTTTTGGGAACTAGAAAAGAAAAAATACATATATTCATGCGTCCTCTTGAAGCATGAGGTAATGTCAAGCCGCTGCTTCCAGGTGTTACGCACCACCCTGCTGTACTGTCATTCATGTCTAGTGCTTGTTTATGGATTCAATCGATTACTGTATTCCTAGACAAAAGATAAATGGGGGGGATGTATGTGTGTGAGGTTTTCAGATGTTAACTCAGTGTATTGTGTTTCTTTAAAACAAGTAGCCCCAGCAGTAGAATACTGTTACTCTTTGAGTTTCTGGGAATTTGAGATAAGGCTTAAACAGCTTTTCAATTGTTCATTCCCAAACTTTGCCTGTTTTGAATTTTGCTGGCTTTCAGTCTTTGTTATTCCACTGTGTGTGGATGGCATGTGTCAGCAGAGCTGTTTTCTGCAGGCAGAGTGCACCTACTCTAATGGTGAGGTGCACAGTGACAGAAAGGAGATGCTTGAGGCATGGCTGATGTAGCAGTGGATGTTAGGTGCCAGCATCCATGTGCCCCTCACTGGAAATAGCTGTCTGTGGGCACTGTATCTATGAATACTGCACACCTGGAATTGTGATAGGCTTACCTTGGACAACGAGGTTGAGTTCGGTGTCTTCCCTCCCTTCCTCCTCTCCGTTCTCTCTCTTGCTCTGTGCTATTAATGGGTTAGAGATTATGTAGCTTTTTTTCCTGGTATTGTGCTTATGTACTGCAGTATCAGATGCCTTACCAGTTGGAGTGGTACTTACAGAGGAAATAAAGACTAGATTCTTGCTATAGCAAAAGAACATGTACTGCAGAACATCTGCTACAATCATGTCTTGCATTTATATTTTTCTAAATAGTTAATTTTGTGGTTTGCATTGGTTTAGGTTTCGTTGTTTCTGTCAGCCCCTTCAGAAAACTGTTACAGCTTTTACGGCCTTTCTGTTATGCATGTTCCTATGGGGGCCTTAAGATTGTTTTTGCTTGGAAGACCCTTTTGTTTGCGAAAATCCTTTTGTGCTAAAATGATATCTAACTTTCCCCTGTCAAAAATGTATTGTCTGTTAAGTTACATTTTACAGCTTTGGTATGTTCTGCTTATCTAATGTAATGAAAATATTTTCTGGCTTTTCATTTTGAAAACCTGCTTTGTTGGATTTGGATCTTGAAGGTTTATTCACACTTGAAAGTTCTATACTAAAACACTATGCTAAGTATTTTTTAATACTCTAATCACTTGAAAGCTTTTCTAGAATAGCCTGCCTGTAATATGACGTTACCAAAATTGGAGCTTTTCAATTGCTCAAATACATTTTCTATCAACGTTGCTTGCTCAAAGCTGCTTACTCTTTTCTTAAAGAATGGGAGAGAATATTCTAGTCTTAAAGTACTTGGAATTGAAGGAGCACATCAATACAAAACCTTCATACAACTCAGAGCAAGTAGACTATCAACAAAGGAAAGTTTTCAATGAAAGACTGCAATTTTGTCTCAATTATAGATTAAAGCTGTAGCTGGCTGAAACCTAAAATGTTGCTGTTCTGCTGAATTGCACTTCTTAGCACTCTTTATATGATGGCTTAGAGCAAAACTAGAAAACATTCCTTCAATGAGTGCTTAGGAAATATCTGCCCAGGGAGAACCCTGCTAAAATGCAAACTGCTCTGAAGCACACTGTGAAAAGTACTTTGTCTTCTTGCCACCCTGCATTTGTTGCTGATATTTTTGGTGGTGTTATTTGGTTTTATGTTGCTGTCTCTAACCACTTAAATATGTTTTGCTTTGGGGTATCCTGTCATCTTTTAAAGAGAAACTGTTATTTTCATAGTGGCAGAACTGAGGTTAAGTAACTTAAGTTATATCTGGATATTTTTTAATCACATCTGTAATCAGACATCAAAACGAGCCTATAAATGAAATCCAAACTAGTAGTCTATTTGCCTTTCCCCGTTAGACAGTGTAACTCAATGAAGACTTGAGTAATGGTTAAAGCAAGTTTTGTTTTGTTTACTACTATCCTTACACAATTGAGAGAGGATGCAAAACTTCTTGTTCCAGGACAGCCTGAGTAATTTGGTAAAGGGCATGTAGCTGCTGATGTAAAATAGCACTTGATGTCTTCTTTGAACTTTAATTCAGAGTTCTTAAAGAGGATGAAATAACTTGAATATATTCCATTGTGTGCTGCCTTTCCCCAAGTTCTTCAAATAATTCTGTGTATCTTAAATTCATTTGTATTAAATCCGTAGGGATGCTTCATTTGGGAACTGCACGTACAATCTTACGATCTTGGACTGTTTGCAGGGAATAAATAAGGTAATGACACTTTTCCTTAGCAAAAGAGATTTCAATTGACTTGTAAAATGAAAAGGAAAATACTGTGAAAATATTAGATCTGGTTTCAAAGCAAAATCTGTGAGTTGAGGTGTATGCTGTCATGAAGCCTAAGTTACTGAGGACTGCAAGCAGTGAACATGGAAGAAGATTACACCCCTTTGTCTATCTGGCTGGCCTCTGACAGCTTTCTGAACTTCACCTTATGAATCAGAATGTGCAAACACCCCAGGCCTGGCTGTTCTTGACACTGCAAGGTAGTGCACTAGCTCTGCTGTAGATCTGCAATAGATCATTTATGATAAGTGGTAAAAGGGAATAACAGAGGTTCATAAAGTCAAATGTGACAGGCATCTAGGTACACTGTGATTTAATCTGATCTGTTCGTGCAAGTACTTGGTCCCAACTTACCCCCCAAACGCTTGGTTCACCTTTATCTTCTCCTAATTGTTTACAAAGAATGAAAACTAATGTATCTTACTGGTGTTCTGATGTGTCACTTTCAACAGGCCTGGTCCTGGAGAAGATAAAGCTCCAGTATGGCTTTGTTAAAAATGTAACATCACATCTTAATTTGCAACCTTGTGTTATATACTTCATACTTTAAGCAAAGATGAGATTTTGTCCATCATTTCCCAGTAACGTTGATGAAGGGAGCAAGCTGTGTGAACAGCTCTATACAGACACTTTGTAGATTATTTGTAATTCTTATAAGTGTGGTAAAACAAGTGTTTCTTCAAAATTGAAAACAGAGAGATCCAGCTTAATATTTTTAGTTCTGTGGGGGTGGGAAAGGAGCTGTCAGTTAACAGCAAGACTTTTAATTTGTGTGGCATTCTACAGCTCCTGAAGCTCTGTGAAGCAGTCAGTGCAGTCCCTGTAATTTATCTGCAACAAACTCATCAGAAGGACTTTGAACATCAGTTTTTCCTCCTTTGTTCCCATAAAATTCCTTACCGAATTTTTTGTCCAATTCATCTACAGAGGAAAAAAAACAAAACCCTTTGATCAAAAACCTTAACCTAAAGAAAAATCTCAGTCTACCTGGGTAAATTTGGTGTTTGAATTACATAATATGTAATTTTGGGGGGCCCACAAATTCTGGAGTGCAGCCAGCCAACCATGCTAAAATGAAATAGGTTTTCCTGTTAAGACAAGCCTCTTGGTACCTTGGGTTTCATGACAGCCCCAGTTTTGAGCCAGCATTGTCTATAACAAAGCTATTTTTCTTTTGTCTTCGAAAAGGTGCTTTATATGTAGCAAATAATGGCAGAGTGATGATGATTGGTTTTCTTTAAATCACAGATCTGTGGTGTGGTTTTATCGCACCTTAGTCCTGGTGTTGTGTAATGTCTGTGCTTCTCTCAATGCATTAGATTGAGTATAAATATACTCTGCAGAGCTGTCTTCCACCTATTCCTTGGAAGATATTCAGGCTCCGAATTAATTATTCATAGAATTGGGATTTGGTATGGTATTATACACAAACCTTTAGTACAAAATAGGCATATTTAATAGCAGTCCAGTAATCAAATGCAAAACTTGACTTCTTTCAGCCCTATAATAAATACTGGGTAATGTAGTCTAGTGAAAGTCATTCTATCAGCGGAATGCGTATTAAAAGCAAAACACAGGCTATAGACAGTATTTTATCCTGCATGTGCCATTTTACCTGGGTATGATGGTGATAAAGTCAAAGTATCATATTAAGTATAGAAAATCAATAAACTTATTGCTCTATTTTTTATATCCAGCTGCATGTAAATGTATTCAGCATAGAAATCGTTGAATGGATGTATGACAAAAAGGGAATTGCTTTTTAATTTGTCATCTGCCTTACAATAAAAGCCATATGTACATAGTGGGATGGGGAGAATCAATTTGATGATTTAAGTAATATGCAACAACCTTATGTCCCATTGTAATGTCTTTGAAAGGCCAAAAAAGAGCGTGACGTGCTTTAGTGACATTGTTGGAGTTTTTGTTATGTGTTAATCTGTGCAAAATGTTATGTTGTCTTAACATAGAGGCTTCAAGAAACCAAAAGCAGAAACATTCAGTGTTTTGGTTTTGAGCTCAAAAACAGTATTATAAAATCAGATTCTATATCATATTTTGGTATAAACTGACACCTTGTTGCCTTTTAGGCCTTGCAGCATGGATTTTTTGACTTTAAGACATTTGATGTGGATGAATATGAACACTATGAGGTTTGTACATTTAATAATGAGTTGAATGTGTTTCATTTACCTAAAATAAGTTAGAATATACAGGGCCCCACAACTTAAAACATACTGGAAATGCATTTTAATTCAAGTAAAACTCAGTGTTCATATATCAGGTATGTTCATCCAAACCCGTGTGCTGTATATGAAAAACACGCAGGATGAATACCCTTGCCCTTTCAGTGCATCACATAATAACTCTACTGTTTTCTCGTAGCCCTTCTGGCTTCTGGAACCTCTTTTATGCTTTCCCAGCCTTCCCTCAGGATACGTTCCAAGGTCTCTCAGCTGACCCACAGAGTCTGTTTTTTTTCCAGCACTTGTTGAGCTGCTTCCTGAGATGCCATTAGTCCCAAATATATAATATTTTTAATAGTTACAGAGATTAAGCACATTTTGTACTTTTTGTGGTAAGGATGGATTATATAGGCATTCTAATAATGAAAATACATCCAAGTATTTCCTAATGAAGTCCCAGAAAACTAATAGCTAAAATAAGTTAGAATATACAGTACCCCACAACTGAAGAATAGATACTCTGGTTGACTCTAGATGCTTCTAGGATTTTGTTCTCTGACATACACACTTTTAAGTGCTAATAGTAGACAGCTATCTCAAGCTCTGTTGCTGCAGAAAACCTTTCAGATATGCCCATGCTGCGGCTGTGACCTGGGCTATGTACAGAAGCTGTACCTACAGCTGGCCAAGAACACTTCTGTGAGCTGTCTGACATTTCCCTTGGTTGTATTGGACCTTGGCTTTGGAACTCCCCTGAGTTCCTGAAGTTGCTCTGGTTAAGGAGAAAGATACATAAACTAGAGGTGTACTGAACGTCTGCCTATGTACTAAACTGTTCTTAGAGTTGTATTACTTTCCTGTAGCCAGTATTTTTCTGTCCCAACCCTTCTTGTTTCAGAAAACGTGGAAATAATGAGAATAAATTTGCTCAGTCTGAAAACATTTGAAAATTTATTCCCTTAAGCTGACTATTTCTAATATCAAATAAGGACAACTGCTTTTCTTAAATGTCTGTAGCATTTGGTACGCAACTGTTTTGAAAGTAAGAAGCTATGGGTGACTCAGTGCCTATCTGAAATACATACGGCTATAGGGCATACCTCAAGAAAGAGGGTGAAGTCAGGAGAGGAATCAACTATGGAAAAACCAAATTTGCAACACAAATCTCTACAGTGGCTGCAGCAGGCACGCTACAGCATATAGCTAGTCACTAAACTTAAAAGCACTTGTAGAAGGAGTTCTGTACGCTGCAATGCTCCAGAATGGTTAGATTGAGAAATCGGAATAGTCTTTGCTGAATTACCAAAATTTAATGACCAGTAACTAAAATGTAAAGTATGAAACTGCTGGGGGTTTGCTTCCCCTATGTACAAAAGGAAGAGGTTGGTCTAAACACAAATGATGGTTGGGAATACTTAGGATTAGGCATTAATCTGCCTGAAGAAAAGTATTAGAATAATTGACTGATACCTCATTACTTCGTTTGGTGCTGAACATTACTTCAGGCTGTGAAAAGCATGTGTGTGTGAATGGTGTTTAAGTAGCTGCCTGCTGTCTGAGGTTTTCTATGGTTTTATGCCTCGTGGTCAGCTTTGTATGTTTCGATACGTCCTGTGCTACATTTCAGAACCTTTAAATGTTCCAGGTTTCTGCTGTGTTAGGTCTCCAAATGTGTAGTTCTGTGAGAAAAGTTGCATAAGACTTAAAAGAGGGCAGCTGAAGGAAATTTGATTTCACGTTTGTAGCTCTTTCACCTCATTCCATGATCAAGGCAGCTAATTCCCCTTTTGTTGGACTAGATGTAAAATACTCAAGTTCTCCTTTTTGTTAATCATAATGTTGTTTGCATGTGGTGTTGAGTACATACAAATACATCTGTAGTTCAGATTGGTTAATATTTCAAGTATTCACAGTAACCCATGTAGCTATAAAGAACTACTTATTTCACAAATGAATCTGGTAATACAGGTACACAAATACATTTGACTTACTGAACAGGACTTCTTCCCTGAAGGGGTAGAGGTGCTCCAGTGGTGGCATTGCAGTTTGTGACACAGCTCTGGGTGATTGTAGAGTCCTGACCTGGCTGGAAGATGGGTTCAGTGCTCCTTATGCAACCTTGTTCACTTCCAGATTTCTCCCTGTGAGGACATTTAGAGCAAGCCTAATGGGCTTAGCAAAGCAAACAGTGGGTGAATTGGTTACAGTAATGTCCATTATCAGGTCCTTTCACTCATTAGGATGTTTTGAGGAGCTGACAGCTAAAAACATAAGCTTAATAATGCAGCGGAACTGAGTGCCATGTCCTTAAAAGTCACACTGAGAATAATTGCATTGCTACATGAGGAATGAGCGCTTTCCAGTGAGGATAAAAGAAGGCAGTTTTGCACTTTAGTCAGACATTTCCAAAGCAGCTTCCAGTTTTCTGGCACTGCCAGGATTTGAAAAGCCTTTTTGAAGTTTTTATTTATAAGTGGGCAAGAAATGCAAAATCTCCCAGTTTGAAAATGTTCTCAATTTAGTCTTTTTGTTTGATTTATACTTTGCTTCTGTGATTACTGGCTCATCAGAGCTTATGCCAAGATGTAGATTTTGGTTTCTACAGGGAAATTAGAATTGTTTCTAAGGACTAATTGGTTTTAATTTGTTTTCTGTGAACTGGGTTTTGTTAGCCAATACCTTACAGGGAAGAGAAGCATTTTTCAATATTCTTTCATTAAAACATACACGAATGTTGTTTTTTGTAAGTTTTATAAGTAGGTATCTTAAACTGCTGAAACCTCTAAGAGAAGAATATCTTAGAGAGAGGATCTTTCTGCTTTGTATGGAAAACTTCAGCAAAACTGGTTTGTGTCTCATTTTATGAAGATATTTCTGCAAAGCAGCTTATGATTGGTTAGTTTGTCCCATATCAATAAGATGGTTAATTCCATTTGAAGTGTTTTGATTTAAGGTAGCAACAACATAGTGAAAAGTAAAACAAACTTGAGATTAATTCCCTGGAGCCTTGTCTGTACAGATATTAAAATGCTTTTCTCTTTTTCTCCTGACGTTTTTTTACAGCGAGTGGAAAATGGTGACTTCAACTGGATTGTGCCAGGAAAATTTTTGGCATTTAGCGGACCACACCCAAAAAGCAAACTTGAAAATGGTATGGTGCATATTGTAACGATGTCCCATTTCCAGCATGTGGAACAGTCCCACCCAGTGAGCAGAAAATGAGAGGTTTATAGGTTAATTTTCATCTTCAGAAATAATCATACAGTGAATATTTTATATGTGATGATAGAGCTTAATTCAAAAGGTTTTAGAATTCTTCTTAGCTAGAAGAATTCCAATTCTTCCAACAGTCAGTGGCTTCCATTCAGTGATAAAGTGCCTGAGAAATTCAGGTCCTTCCTTTTTTCCTGGAACCCGATACAGTAAGTGTGCAGAAGTAAGGGTGAGTTGCATAAAGCAAGAGACGGTAACAAAGGAAAGACTTTTAAAAGAAGCTTGCCTTTACTGCTGAAGATTCTTGACATAATGGAAAGAACCTATATGATTCTCATGGAATAAAAAAGAGAAACTTGATCAACAGATGGAAAACAGATTTGGTTCAGCTAAAAGGAAACTTGGTCATTTAAAAACTACAGATTTTTGCTGAATTTCAACTTACTCTTTGCACTTTTTCCTTTCATAGGTTATCCTCTTCATGCACCTGAAGCCTACTTTCCCTATTTCAAGAAACATAATGTCTCATCAATCATAAGACTCAACAAAAAAATTTATGAGGCCAAACGTTTCACTGATGCTGGGTTTGAGCATTATGACCTATTCTTCATAGATGGAAGCACACCAAGTGACAGCATAGTTCAGAGGTTCCTCAATATCTGTGAGAATGCTGATGGGGCTGTTGCTGTACATTGTAAAGGTGTGTGCACTGTTACTTCTCAGACTGAAGTTCAAGATGAGTATTAATCCATAGAGTTTATTTAGAAATAAAGCATTTAAAAATAGCACTTTCCAGTCATGAAAATAATATTGCTTATGATACTTGACTAAATATATGATAAATGTTTGTTATTTTCATGTGCATAGTAAGTTCTTTCATCCTACGCCACTACTTACAGTAACTGACAATCTGTTGTTCATTGTCTTGTTTTTTCTTAGTATCACTAGAAGGCCTGAGTTTGAGTTGATTTCTCTTTTGCATTATGCTTCCACGGCATTATGTTAATCGGTTAGGAAATATAAAAGACTGAAAGGTTTTCTTTGTGCTTTTGGACTGTTGTCCTTTTTTCTGTGGAGCATGACTTTCCACATTTCAAGTTAATGTGAGTTATTGTGATGCCAGCATTTCAAACCTGCCTATTTCAGCAAAACAGCCAGAAAACATGTTTAATCGAGGATGATTAACAAAGGTTTTGAAGGGTTTGGCTTGATTTATGTTTGCAGTTGTGTAAGGACATTGTGGAGACTAATGTCATGCTGGTCTGAAACAAGAACAGTGCTATTCATCGTTTTTCCATGAACAATAAGCATGCATATCTAAGATAAGTAAGTTTATTTGCTTACAAGTTGCTACCGTGGCTAGAAGCCTGCAATTCTGGCATTAATAAGCTGGACATCTGCTAACTGAGTGAGAGTATAAACTAGTGATCAACAGGACTAGATTGTTATTTTCCAGGCTTAGCTGCTAAAGGAATACAGTATACTTTTCTAGTGACTTAGATATGCACTTGCTAAACTTCCTATTTCTAAAACCAGTAAAAACCAAAATCAAAGTACCATTGAGAGGCCAACACACATTTTACAAATCAAGCTTCAAATACATGCAAATAAATGTGCACATCACAACAGAGAGCAGCATGTGTCTCCTCAGCTAGTGGCTTTTTCTTTTTGAATCAGTTCTGTTGTGAAACCAAGCTGTAGAAGTATTTACTGCTCCCTGTAGAAACAGCAAGAATTGTGACCAGTGTATAATTTTATATATCAATGGCTTTGTAATTGCTTTTTTTTTTTTTTTGTAGTATCAGCCTTTAAAAACACCCCAAACAACCAACTTAGAAGTAGAATTGTGCAAGTTCCAAGGGTGATCATCACTCCATGCATTCTTGAACTCTATTAACTTCTTACAAGCATGTGTTTGTTCTTATATCTGCAGCATTGAAATCCAGTTATGAGACAGATACTAACAGAATTTCTTTCTTCAGGTATTAAGGTGGTGAATAACATTGTAAAGACATCTTCTCCTATCCTACTTTAATTGGATACTTAGGAAATGCTTGTGAATTTGTATGTGAGTGTTGATACTTGTGTTTCTGTAGCTGGACTGGGGAGAACAGGAACACTGATTGCCTGCTACATAATGAAACACTACAAGTTTACACATGCTGAAGCCATTGCTTGGATAAGAATATGTCGACCAGGCTCTATTATAGGACCCCAGCAACACTTCTTGGAAGAGTATGTATACCTTCTTTGCTACTAAGAATGAACTGCTTCTCTACATCCCTCTCCATCTTGCACTATTTATAGGATCTACTTTCTGTCTACTGACATCGTATGTTACTGCCTGTTGCCATATATTTAAGGTTAGTCTACTTGGGATTGAACTCAAACTTGCTAACAATAGTCTTCTCTGGGGTGCTGTGCCTTTTTTCACCTTAAGGGGCAGAGGGTCTCAAGACTCTGCATGTTTGTGTTCATATATAGCCAATGATGACACTTAAAATTAATCTCACAATAGTATAATTGCTATGGGGTTTTTTTCTTTCTTGTAACTAAAGATTAAGTATGTAGTGGACAGCTCCTGACCTTTGTCAGATTCCTAGCATAATGCATGAAGTGTTTCTGATTTGGAGCTAATGGTCATTAGTGAAATAAAGACATGGTTTTAATACAGCTTTTCTCAAAGTGGACTGTACGCTTTGGGTTGAGAACATTTCATGTGCAGATAACTTGAACGGGTGATTAAAGGTTTGATCCTGACTGGAACTGAATGACAAAATTGGCTGGCTTCACAGATGTAGGCATTAAGTTTAATTTCATGGTGCTTTCCTGTGCATTTACTGTTCCAGTACTTATGCTGTTATCTTTTATTTGATACCATGATGATACTTAGTTGGAGGCATTTTCACTGTTAGGAGAGAGAACATTTGAAAAAGATCCACCACAAATTAGTGTGGTGATTTAAGCCCAGCAGCAGCTCAGCACCACACAGCTGCTCACCCACTGCTCCCCACTCCCCACTGGACTGGGGAGAAGGGTCAGAGAAAAGGTAAAGCCCTGTGGGTTGAGGTAAGAACAACTCAATAGTTGAAATAAAAATAAAATGTAATAATACATTAATAATAATGACAATAATGAAAGGAAATAGAGAGGAAGGAATAACACTACCACCCCATACCCACCTCTCTTCCCCCTTTACACCCCTGAAAAAAAAAAGAACCAAAAAAACAAAACTCAAGTGTTTCACTGTACAGTTGCTCACCACACACTGGCTGATGCCCAGCCCAACCCTACGTAGTGATCAGCCCTTTTCTGGCCAACTACCCCCAGTTTCTATACTGGGCATGACGTGCTGTGGTATGGAATCCCCCTTTGGCTAGTTTGGGTCAGGTGTCCTGTGCCCCTCCTTATGGCAGAGCATGAAACTGAAAAGTCCTTGATTGGGGTAAGCACTACTGAGCAACAGCTGAAATGTCATGTGTTACCAGCGTTATTCTCAGACTAAAGCCAAAACACAGTACATCAACAGTTGCTGAGAGAGAGAATTATCCATCCAGCTTTCCTGTTGGGTTTATGTGTCTGCACCTTTGTTGATATGAATTGATTTGTTTTGTATCCCAAAGGAAGCAAGCAATGTTATGGCTGGAGGGAGACCTCATCCAATCAAAGCAGAAACAGCGAGTCCTTGATGGAAACATTAACAGAGTTCTTTATGGCTTGAAGAACATTTCAATCAGTGACAGCTTGAATAAAGTACAAGACTTGGATCAATACAGGCAGGTAGGAGTTTGTAGGAAAGATTTCAAATAAGCAGAGATGCAGTTGACCTGTTAATAAATAGTTATAGATAATGTTTAAATTTTTTAGGCTTATTTTAGTACTGAATTGCTTTTTTCACAACTTCTACAACTTTCTCGTTTCACAAGTTCTTGTTTAAACTGATGCAGGTATTTCTTAAAACTTCAAAAACTTGCATTATTTCAGGTCATTCTTTTAGGGGTTTCAGTTGTTGATTGGATAAAAATAAATCAGTTCTCTTCCTGAGAATAGATTTATTCCAAATTTCTAGCTAATAATGCATGAGTATATAGGTGGCCATCCCTTTATCACAGTGTTATGGATTACTGATGGGATATATACATTTAGGGTAAAGACCTTACAGTTATTTCTTAGAAGCACAGGCATGAAATGTGAATGGACATGATCATACTTGTGCATTCTGGGTGAGTTTCCTACAGTATCTGTAAGAAGCAGTTTAGAGGAACTATGCATTTGATTAGCGGGATCTTAGCTCTGCGATAACTGAAGAGCTTTAACATTGCTGATGGAGTCCTTAACTTGATGTAAAAAACCAGAGATGTCATGGGCATCTGTCACATGATCTGTCATCATCTGTAAAGGTACTATGGAATATAAAAAGTTTGTGGCTTGAGCTATATAAAGTTAAATACCTAGATTTCCAACTGGAAAATATACACTGTGTAGGGATGATCTTGTACACCAAATGAAAACAGTTGGCACGCAGCTCTATGGGTAAAAGTAATGCTTTCAAATATGAGCTAGTACTGCAACTTTACTGCTTCCAGTATTCAAGGTAACTTACTTGCAGGTAACTCAACTACCTATATACTTTGTAGCAGTTTATGTTAAGGTTCACAATACAAATTCACAGTGCCACTTTCTTCTTTCTTCTACTGTAAACCTCTTTGTACTATGTGTACTTAATTTTTTTACAGATGTCATGTTAAAGTTAATATTCAGATTTCAGAACATTTAACTTATGTCTTTATCTCTTTGGATATTTGATTATATTTCAAAACCTCATTATACTGGGCTCTCTGGAAGCTCAAACAGAAGTGATGTTCCCCGCCCCCCAAATGCGTAAGGGCTCAGAATCAGGGGACAGAACAGCTACATGCAGTAACTGTTGGGCAGGCGAAGACAGTGAAACAAAATTTACCAGCACTGGGGTAACAGTGGCCTAGCAGATATCCTCAGTAAAATCTATCTAAAATGTTAATGTTGTCCTATAATTAATGCAACACTTGAACCTTTACATGATTGGATTAACTCTTGCTGTGTTAATACTTCTGCAAATCTTTTGTAAATCTGGCTATTTATTTTGTTGCTGAATAGGATCAGAGATCCTTTGAAATCTGGCCCCAGTTGGAGTGCTGCGTTCTTTTGAAAAGCTAGCCCTAAATCTGTATATGCCTCAATTTCTCTATTAGAATTATCAGCACTGTTATTGCTTCATCAAGAGGATGAGAAACAGCTAGCATACACAGCAGTTCAAATTTGAAAGGGTTATATAAATGTAGAGTTGTTCTGACAGTTGTAGAAATGTCTATGCGCTTAAAAATCAAACAGAAAAACAAATCCTGAGTTTTCCTAAACCTTTACAGAACTGTGGCTTTCTATAAAATCTGAAGTGAGGTAACGACAATATTATTCTCGTTGCTATAGGTAGTGTTTGGGAAAAAGCCAACAAAAAATATTTCTCCCTCTTCCTTTTATGATTACAAATATGCACTTAATGACTTTCCAGATGATGAAATGAGACATGGTATTTTGTACTTTCATGTGGTACCACCCCATGCAAAGCAAAGCAAAAACAATTTTTATATGATACAAGTAGAACACAAAGTGATGACACACACACGCTTGTGCAGAT
>JAVHNF010080971.1:0-25034 GCA_034783455.1 Micropsitta finschii | reverse complement strand
TATGGGAAGGTGGATAAAGCTGGGTGTCTCTCTGAGGCTACATGAACTGGCTTAAACGGAGTATTTTGGCCTGAATTCATCTGTCACCATTTCATGTTGTGGATCTTGGTAACAGAATAAGAGCATGAACCTTTTTTCGTGAGAAGTTCTTCATTTTGATTATGTGTCTTGATCTCAGAATTATGATGTATGCATTAAGACTTACTATGTGTAGGCAACACTGGCATTACATAAAATGCTCATGTGCAAAGAGGTTATTGTGTTTGCAGGTTTGGGGCTTTAAGCAACAAATTCACACTGGCAGTGTTTGTAAGCTTAAGTCTGTGTTTTCTGATAAATAATGGGGACCTATTGAATAGGATTTTAAGAGCCTAATTTGAAATGTATTTCTGTATGCCAGAATCAAATATGTAAAAGATCATATGAGATATAGTCATTTGATTTCATCAGTTATTATTGAGATCTGGGCCTAATTCAGTACTTTCCTAAAGCTTGTGTGGTCTGACTTAAACCATGTAAGATGCAGGTGAGATGTTTTTTCCATTTTGAAAGCATCAGTGTTTGTACCTGATGAAGAACCTGGAAATTATAGCAACACATCTGCAGAAAGGAACTGTCAGTGCTCTGGCCCTGGTGCCCACACTGTGCACATTTCAGGAGGCTGCTTCAGGCTGATGTGAGTCTAGTCCCATGGACTAATGTGGACACGTCTTTCTGGTTTAGCTCTGAGACCACCCGGCAATGTGAGCTCAAGTGTGGTAAATGGGGATGGTTGGGAGGTTCGACTCAAAAAGGTCCCTATGATCACAGCTAAATCAGTAATATAGATGCACCCACATGGAGTGATCTGTGCATCAGCAATGCTCACTTTAAGTGACTGCTTTTAAATCTTACTTTGGTTTTCTTGAGACTTTATGTTTAATTCTTCTGCCATCAGGAAGAGCCAGTGTAGATGGACAGTTCCTGGGAGTCAACCAAAGGTTTCTGCCTCTCTGGCCCTCTTGTAGAAGTGTATTAGCAAGAGCAGATTAACAGTGATGATATGAAATGAAGCAGTGTGATCTGAATGTCCTTACTGAGTAGGCTTTGATTAGCCAGTCAGCACAGTAGTGTATTTTAAATCATTTTTTTCTCCTTGTGAGGTGTATTTGGTATGCCTTGGTTCACTGAACACATCCCCGAACACATCACCCTTGAATATGATAAATTCACATAGTCTGTATGGATTGTGATGAGGCTTCTGGTACTTATATAGATGCAAACCAGGAAGAACCACAAGGTGGAAAATACATTCCAAACTGTATCACACTGAGGAATGGTACTGCAGCTAAAAAAATCCAGTATAGAAACTAGATCCAAACACATTGCTGATTATTCCTCTGCAATTCTACTTTAAAACTTCTGATGGTCTTTAAACTGTTGTACTAATGTTTCAAAAGAAATGTAATTTTACAGAGTGACTTGTCTGGGAATAGAATGAGATGGAACATCTGTCCTTCTGAACTGTTGGAATTGCTTGGCTGAAGCAAATGCAAGATGAAAAAAATGGATATAAAAAGACAGTTGAAAAAATAGAACTTGTTAATCTTTCCTCTAAAACATATACTAAACTTTTCAAGTTAAATTTACTCATACTATTTCTTGCTATTTTATACTACTACATCTTCCCACATAACAACTGAGTTAAAAAAGGAAAAAAGTAAAACTGGTTTCATCACTGAGATAACAGCGTATGCCAGGACAATTGTAAGAGTCTGATGCATTTTCTGATCATGAAATACAGTTTTATATTTTAAAATGATGTGAAGGCAAACATTTAATGATGTATAGCCTCTTGTATAATTCCGTCAGCATCTCAGCCAATTATTATGATGATCCTTATGTTGTTCTAAGCTGGTGTGCTGGAAAACATAAGGGAATAAACAATCATTAAGCCTTCCATGCCTGAAATCGCCTCAAGACTAGTAAAAGGTAACATTGTCTTTTTAAAATGTTTTCAGCAGCCAGTAATCTATTTTCATGGTGTTCTGTAAACCCTATTATCAGGGCTGCAGATTCCTACACATGACCAGTCTTCAGTAGTGAACAAAAATGGCATCTAAATCCCAAGTGACACTCTTAAGTACTTGGCAGCAGAAGGGCTCTTCTGAGGAAGATTAAGTTAATGGAAGCACTTGGGTAACATCTGCATGACTCTTCGTCCCAGTATGGCCAACTCACACTGCCTCAACACGTGATGGAGGATTTCTTTGATTATCACTTAAGAACAAAACTGGCTGAAGTTCCTTTCCAGGCATTTGTCAGAGCATAATGTATGTGTGAGAGTACATACACTGGGGTAAACAGGCGCAGTTACAAAGGGTGGCCCACACGGACTTTGAAGAGGTCTTACTTAATAAAAATCAGATTACTTATGTAATGAAAAGTAAAAGAAATTGGGGAAGAATTGTTGTTGTAGCTGCTGTTTAGTTGTCTTCTTTACAGCAATATGTACTGTCTTTTCCAATTGAGTGCTGCCGCAGGCACACAGAGCCTTGTTAATACAGGCGATTAATGCCCTTCCCCTCAGTTGACCTGGGCTTAAATCTGTTATTTTGTTACAAGTTGGAGGAGTTTATTGGCCTTTCTTTAGCCCCTAGCTGGTGCCTTTCCACCTCATAAAACCACTTTGGAATTTGGTGTAAGTGCTGTTTTCTGGTGTGAAAAGACCCAGGGTTGCAGCAGTGAGGAAGAAGCAGGTCACAGCTAACGAATGTCTGCAAAGGGGTGTGGGGAACCTCATCCTGGGACTGATGGTGTTGGACTGCTCTTGCTTGGTTTTGCAGACTCCATCTGAAATCAGGGAGACCCTTGCTTGTCCAAGTCATGCAGTGTTGGCTTCCATGCCTAGGCTGAACAGAAGGTACCTGGTTTCATCTTCCATAGGACTGATACGAAAAGAATAAGGATGAGGAGAACATGAAGGAGTCAGTTATACTAGTACTGAATGGACAGTTTATATTTGTTCTGAGATTTGCTGACAGTGAGGACATGGAATAGTGGAATAGAAGTTTTAAATTCTTTGAGAAGGTTTTTATTCTCTATTTGTTATTCCTACTCTTTTAAGCTTCCTTTCCTGCAAAGACTAACACCACCATCATCAAGAGGTGATCTTCATCAACAGCTACAGAGGGAACCTGCAGGCCAATCCAAGCTTCATGGAAGTGTCTCATCCTCTTTATTTCAAAATCTGCTAATTGGAAATTCATCTTGACTTACTGTGTCAGATTTGGAATAAAAGGTGACAAATCACTGCCGGTTTGAAATGAGATCCATCCTGAGAGAAGAGAAGAAGAATAGAATTTTTGTTTTCCCCATTGAAAGAGTGTTTTAGAGGAAATTGGCATTTTCCAGGACAAAGCCCTGGAAACTGAATTTGAAATTTGTGTATATGAACAAAGCAGTCACCATTCTGGGTAGTTATACAGAAGAAAAACAAAACAAAGAGGAAACAAAAATCAAGGCAAAAAACTTGCTGTGGCCAAACTGCTATCAAGGTACCATTTGGGTCTGAGCACTAGAGAAATGTAATTCAGACCTATCTGCTGTGATTTACTGTCTTCTTCGTTAGCTTCAGATTCTAACATTGCCGTGAGAAAAGTTGACCACTTGTTAATTATTTTCAGATTGTGATTTCCAGTAAGTATTTATCTTCTCCAAGGTCTGTATTCCTAAAGTTCCCCCAGATTCTGTTTAGGTAAAGGAGTAGTTTTTCACTGAAATGACTTTTTCTTCAATCTCCTTCAAAGCAAAGGCAGTGGCGGGCAAAGATTGGTTTTGCTTGCAGATTTCATCTTTGAATGATGTTTTGTGTTTTAGGATGTGGTAGACATCCACTGTTGAGCAGCACACTGGTTTCAGATGTTCTTTCCTTTTTGTTGCTGGTTACCAACATTTCTTTTTTTCTTTTGTACTGCTTTTGCCTCAGCAGAGTTCTATGGAAAGAGACAGTGAGAATCTGCTTCTGGGCAGTGTCAGCCAGCTTAAAATAAAGAGCTTTCATTGGGTTGAATTAACCTGCTAGCCTTTGTAATAGGAATGAAGAAGAGCTCTGTGGTGGGGGCAGCTAACTCTTTCATATGGATGGTAGCAATCAGCCGAAGAGGGGACCCTCTAACAGCAGTTTCTTCAGTGAACAATTGACCACTGCTTGTAAAGATTTTCTGTTAATACCTAGAAGTTGCTTCTACTAGTGATGCTGTTTAATGTGTCATCACACTGCAGTGCTTCTCTGGGTGGTAGAGCTCTGAATACATCACAGGGCCATGGGTTCTTCAGCTAAATGTGCAGTGAATTAAGGAGTTTACATTTCTTGAGAACAAACAGATGAGTAGATGAGTCTTCTTATGAGCTGGTTTAGTAAAAACCCCGAAAAACCCAAATACCCAAACTGTATTAATAGCAGATTTGTTTTGTAAAATTTACTAACCCTATGATCCTACTGACCTGCCCACTTTAGCAACTGGACAGAAAGACAAGAAAACCCTGCTGTTAAACCAGAGCCTGTTCTTCCCATTCACAGCAGTGTCTGCATGGAAGCAAAGCATCTATCTCAGAAAGCTAGGTGAGGAGGGGGGCATGAGAATTGGTGGGGCTTGTTGTGAAGCCAGGCTCTCTCTGTCACAGCCATAGTCTCAGCCCCAGCTCATAATCTGCCCTTCTGTGGGATGAATTTTAAAATCTCAACTGAGTTTGTAGGCCTTTTGTTTGGAGAATGAAATGTAATAATTTATAAACCCTGAGCACCAGTGTCTGGCAATCCTGTGTGTTGGCATTGACCTGAACAGTCTGCAGATGAGCTTAAATGGTTGTTGTTACATAAAAATGCTGAAGACCCGTCATGACCTAAAGGATGTTCATTTAAAAAATAACACCAACCTTGTTAATCTGTCAAAAGCCACCTTAAAACTGGTCTGATGGAATATGTTCCTTGGGCCAGATCCTCAGATGCTGTGGACAGTTGTGCTGCGGTCAAGCAAGCGATGGTAGTTTGCAACAGCTGAAGCTTTAGGTGCCTGAGGGTGCATACATGTGTTGTATGTGGCCTGGATATTTATTGTAGGGCTGGATTTCATGCAGGGGATCTGATGGTGGTGTGCCAAAAGGAAAAAGAAAATTCTCTTTCCACAGACTGCTGTCAAAATCCTGTTTTTGTACTTTGAATCACCAGGGCTCTTGCTTTTAGGCAATTGTTTAAAGATGTCATAAATATTTCTGATATTCTGTTAAATGCAGTCTGCTTTAATTACCAAACCTTAGCTTGAGTATTGCACTCAGGGGGGTAATGATAATATTGATTTACCTTTGTAACAGTATGTAGTATATTAATGTTATCAGGCGTGACTTTATTTTAGTAGAAACTTTACAATACAAATCTGATCTGATAGTTTTATATGATCTCTGGCTCTGGATGTTGGAAATAGTTTGCAGCTTGTGCTGTAATGGTTTTGTTTAACAGAACACATGGCTTTTCAGAAGCATGCGAGGGCTAACCTTTACTCAGGGTTTTGTTCTTACCCACAAATGGCCATTTTAATGATGGTTCACAAGAAAATGCTTGAAATGTTTCAGAAACCTGTTGCCCTAACTTTGATATTCTTGTTAGAAGGTCACCCTTCTAGAGGCAGTGAGCTGTGTCACACTGTCTGAAGGATTCTGGAGACTTGCTGATGAACAGGGTTCAGAATGGCTTAGGAGCAGAAAATACCTTCTCTTACCTGCTGCGTGTTGTGAAGTGACCCTGCTGTAACACCTTTCTTGCTGCTACTCCTAATGCACCCACAAGGGAGAGGGAACCTTTGCTACGAGTGCTTCAGCAGAGAGCAGATCAACGAGGGGACTCAGTTGCATGGTGAGGTCTGGGGCCCAGTTTAACTTTGCTTCATCTTTCTATCAGACCCAGCACTCTCAAAAAATCTGGGTAGAGCTCCATTACACATGCTTACTATGGTTACTCGCCATGAAAAACAGTATGAACGGCCAACACAGACTCCAGGTGGTGGATCAGCATTAATCATAATAGACCCAGGGGCAGAGGATTGGCAAGATACCACGAGAAATGGTTGTACATCCATCCCCTTGAACTCCATTTCCTCCCATAAGGGACAGGAATGTGGAGGTAAGTTGCAGCGCCTCCATCTTCTATTTCCAGATATCATAGACATGATCTGCTGTATGTCTGTGTCCCTTTTGTGTGTGGGAACAGCGTGTGTGATACAACCCTCTGGTAGAGTAGACTGAGAAATTGTGGTTTTCTTGAAAGTTTTGATGAAAAAGTAATAAAGATAGAAACCTGTCCTTCAAATTCAGTTTTGGTTTAATAGGAGCAGCTTTTAGAGGGATTGCATGTTTGTCAGCACACTTGCCTAAAACATCATCTAGGTGGTGAGATAGAAAGGTGCATCTTTTCTCCTCTTTCCTATCTTCCTCACTCATCTGTTGTATATATTTCTGCTCATCTGAACCAGAAAGGGAAATAGTGTGGATATGGAAGAGAAGCAGGAGTGTTCAACGTGTTCGTGGTGTGCTCGCAACAAGCCTATTGTGAGAGATACAAGTGGTGAACCAACTAGCAAGAGAAGAAGTTTGAGCTTGTGGTTGGCCTTGTGGCCAAGCTCTTTAGCTGGCAGAGCAGCTGCAGAGGCAGCCAGTGCTGAGCTGGCTGTGAGGAGATGGGGAAGTAGATGAGCTCTGGCCAGTGCCCATCCCTCCCCCTTCCCTCAATGCAGAGTTGTGCAGGGAGCTCTTGCTCAGAGGATGTTAGGACACAAGCGGTGCCTCCACTGAACCACAGAGAGGAACAGCTACCAGAGTTGCTGAAATAGGGACTGTTAAGTGCTATGAGAGCTTGCTTTCTTGGAGGATTTTCTGCACCCCATCCTCTTTCGCAGGAGCTCTGTCTCTCTCCTGTTCCTGCTCCCTGCAGTCCTTTCACTTCATTTTTGCTCCTTGTCTGTGCTGTTTTATCTTAAGCTTTTCTGGCCTTTTTCTCCTTCCTCATCAGTCCCTTGTTTCTTTTAGTTCTATACACCCTACTTTATCTAAACCCTGTTAAGGAAAAAACATGATTGGACCTCATATAAAGTTGTTTCTATCACACAGTTTGCTGGGTTTGTTACTGCCTTTCCTCCATCGTTCTTGATTTTGGTTGTGAGAGCTGTAGGCAGGGCCTGGCTGCAGCTCTCTGTGTACAGAGCCTAGCAAGACTTAAGGCTCTCCATTCTCAGCAGTCCTTAGGTGCTGATGTTGTAAGCAGAATTAATAGTAATTTGAGTGGACGCAGTTGCCAGTGTGGCCACAGACTTACAATGCAACTGTGGGAAAGTAAGTCTGGTGTCTCTGATCACTATCTGTAAAATAATACTTTCCTTTTAGCCTTTAAATAAGAATACATGGTTAAAACTGTATTAGATTTTTAAATCTCTTTCACCATGAATAATCTTCTTTGTGATTAGTAAGACAAGTTAGGTATGCAGTTGTTTCTAAAAGGTAAATTTTAAATTTACCTGTCTCAGGTTGTTGCATGATTCTGCAGATTCTCAGATGTTGCATGATTCTGCAATGTGATGTACTGATTTGCAGCTCACACATGCACATGCGTACGCAAACACGTAGAATCATAGAATCACAGAATGTTTTGGTTTGGAAGGGACCTTAAAGATCACCTAGTTCCAGCCTCTGTCATGGGCAGGGATGCCTCATAGTAGACCATGTTTCCCCTGACTCTGTCCAACCTGGCTTTGAACACTGCCACATTTCAGTTCTACTAGTGCTCCTCCTTTGGAGGATCACACTAGAAAAGTTCAAGAAACAGGCATCTGCGAAAAAACTGTTGCAAGTTTTATATCCTCTGACCATCTTGTAATTTTTGTACCTGCACAGGAAGACAGGAAGGAAAGAGTAGCAGTGGAGACATGTAGGTACAGGACTAGCACATTTATAAACTAGAAACATAGCAGTGGCCAGAGATTTTGCTATTGCATGAGTACAACAGTTTTACAGATGTGAAAAAGTACAATGAGATAGGGATATGCTACAATCATACTTACATAGCTTAAGAAAATATAGTACATCTTATTAATTATGGATCACAAATGTATTTTGAGATCCTCTGATTAAAGGCAGCATTAGAAATACAAAGCATTGCAACAGAACCATGCCAATTTGCACAATTGACTGGAAAACCTTTTGTGGCTGAATTAATTTTGCAATTTACCAAGTTAATCAGCACAGCAAAGCTCATGCATCACAAATTGAAATTATTCAGTGTCTTTTGACAACAATATACCTATTTCATTTATTTACAATGCTTAATGTCTTCCTAGCAGTTGTTCAATAGCATCTCTTTTATGAAAATAAATGAAATCATACAGAGGCTGAAAGGGGTCAGGCATATGGGGATGCTGGGCAGAGATGAACGTAGGGGTCCCTTGTTTTTCTCACCTGCACACTGGCTGCTTGCCACTGCTGTCAAATTCAGCCTACTGTCTCTTCTCAGAAGTGCTGGAAGAGTCCCTGAAATCAGCACTGTGGCTTGGTTTGAAAGAGAGGCATTTCTGTATGTATTGCGTGGTGTGCAGATGACTCTGACTTGTACTGTGCTATTGTTGATAATTACTTGATAGTGGCCAAATAATAGATGAAAAATATGTTTTTTCTGTAAACAGGATTATAAGTTTAGAAATAAAGTCATCTTAAAGTAAAAGTAAAGATCTTTGGTGTCTGACAGGAGGTAAATTTGCTGAAATGAGATAGATAAGGTTTCAGATGACACAGCTTTCAAATATCAAATTGTTGTACAGGTGTTAGTATGGAAAGTGCTTGCTGCTAAGTACAAAAAACACCTTGCAACCTCGCAACCAAGTGAACACAAAAGTCTCCTAAATGTTGTGATACGGCTCTCTCAAGCTGGTGAAGGGCGTAGAGCCCAAGTCCTGTAAGGAGCAGCTGAGGGAACTGGGGATGTTTAGCATGGAGAAAAGGAAGCTCAAGGGAGACCTTATCGCTTGCTACAACTACCTGAAAGGAGGTTGTAACAAGGTGAGTGTTGGTCTCTTCTCCCAGGTAACAAAAGTAACAAGCGATATGCTGAGAGGAAATGTTCTCAAGCTGTTCCAGGGGAGGTTTAGATTGAATATTAGGAAAAAATTCATACCGAAAAGGTTGTCAAGCACTGGAACAGGCTGCCCAGGGAAGTGGTTGAGGGATCATTCCTGGAGGTATTTAGAAGACTTGTAGTGTTTAGGCATACGGTTTAGTGGATGACTTGGCAATGTTAGGCTGGACTTGATGATTTTAAAGGTCTTTTCCAACCTTCATGATTTTATGATTCTATGTAGCTGTCATTTCTTGGCCTGATGGATCTGAAATTCTCACTCTCAAGATGGTCAGGAAACCATCTGGATTTCCTCTGAGCTCAGCACATGGGATTATATCTTTTTTTTCTCCTGCTCAACAGTGCATGTCCCCAGCCCCTCTCACCAATACTCCTGGCAGTCCCATGTTTTTTATCTCTTGCTATTCCAGGCAACCCAGGCATATATGCTTTGCACGTGTGCCAAAGCCAATAGGTTTTGCTGTTTCCAGTGTGCTGGTGTTTAAAACTATTTTCTTGCTGCTTAACACTTTGCTGGCATTTGACACTGAGGGCTTTGGCGTACGGTGCGCATCTCCTACTACAGAGCAGGTAGTATAGGCTGTTTAACATGTCCTTCCTTACACTGGACAGATGTCTCTTTTTTGGGAAGGAATTCCCACCCTCTTCTGCTTTGACCAAGGGCCTACGTTGATACATTTCTCCCCCGTTCACCAACAGGGAAGTCGTTGCTTCTCTCACCATCAGACCCAGCCTGGTGTTTGCCTTGTGGCCATTACCTTATGTGGAAGCCCAGTTATCTTGACTAAAACCAAAGCTTGTCCACAACCAACGTAAGTGTAAAACAGAAAATAAATCATGCCTATGCTAATAATTTCAAACCATAGGCATAGCTAGGCTGTAAACTAAGTTAGGTCCAGGTCTAATCAAGTTGTTAGGAGACCATACAAAATGACACAATCCACCTGTGTCACTGTATGTCTGGGTACACACCTCCACCATTCAAGAGGTTGTTTCAGATGGTCTGTGGCCACTGAGCCTCCCATGTAAAGAGCAGGAGACTTGAGGGAGATTTGTAAAACTAGGAACGACTCTATAAACAAGGTATCTGAGTACAAGTGTGCATGTGACAGACCTCAGGCATGCTGCAAAGCCTGAGCTTCAACCTCTTCTGGGGGCACTTCAGAGCAGTTGGGATTTGCAAATTAAAGTCAAGTCCAGCATAGACATTAATGCTTTATGTAGCTTTGCTTTTGCATCCCAGAGGAACCCGCTGGTGTTCTTACCTTCTTTCCTGTTAGTACAACTGTTTATATTTTGGGGTGTATGAAAGGGAACAGCCAGTGTCTTGTTTTACGGTAGTGTGAGGAAAATCTATTTAAGTGCCTGAGGAAGGAACTGCTGGTTGCAGGTGTTCACAAGAGATGTGTTCCTCTTCGCCCCTGCTCCTGGAGGGGAATTCAAAAAGAGCTGCATGTGGAGCATGGTCCCCAGCTTCCCCAAAGCTATATAGATACAGTAGAAATGCTGGGGGGCCCCAGTGCACCGAGGCTGTGTCCCCCTTGTAAAAAATAAAAGAGGTTTAGATGATGTGCTCTGTTTGCATATGTTAACCTGTGAAATTTTCACCTTTTTTTGCCACACATAGTTTGTGCTGGATGTTCTCGGTTCACATGTAAGGATTCTTTCCATTCAGGAGTCTTTTACTGACACTTTTAAGATGATGAGCAGCACATAACAATAGGTGAATAATGAATTAATAACAGATAGTAGTCCAGCACGCTTATCGCTAATAGTCTGCTTGCATCTTGCAGGCTGTGATTTGCCCGCTCAAGCTCTGACCTGGTAAAATCCTTGAACACATTTAGAAGGGTATGAATAATTCACTAAAAATATTTTTGCTTGCTTTCTTAAAATTAAACATGTCAGTAGTTCCCTGTGAAGATGATGTGTTTACTCCCATGCTTACGGGCACCACATCAGGCATCACTATTTCATATACAGAAATGCTTTATCTCCGGTGAAATATGTCACCTCCTTTCTTTAGCTGAATGCTTCATTCCTCTCACTCACAGTGAATTAAATGTATTGATGAATCAGGACTGAAATCTACAGTGAATATGATTGCTTAAAAATAATTCCACCAGACTTAGAGATGTCATTTCCGTGGGCACATATGCTCTATGTATGGGTATATAAACCAGCATGTGGGAATGCAATGCTATTTAACTCATAAATGGAGAGCAGAATTTTATTGGTCACAGTAAATATTTGCTCAAGGAAAAGGAGCAGAGGTGAGAACAATCCATATGAAAAGAAAGCGCATTAGTACCCAGAACACTGAAAATATTGTTCAAGGACAGTTTATCCTTGTGGAAAATATGACCCCCTGTAAAGCTGCTGAGTCTGTTTGCAGATCTTTTCAAAATAGAGTCCTTGCAATTGCCATTTTAGTTTGTTTTGGCTGTTGGTGTCCAAACTACATTCCTAGCAAATTGCATGAAGTGCTTATTCCATTATTTCTATTGTTATGTTTCTCAATAGAATGTGGTTATCTTGAGCTAGTGTCATGCTTTAGTACATTAGCAGTAAAATGCTCTGACAATCTTGCAAAGAAAGTGTAGGGCTGACATTGAACTAGTACCTTGTACCTAGTCTCTGGAGATTCCTAAACCAGAAGTTGCTTTCAGTTTAAAATGAAGGAAGAATACTTGTGTTTCTTCATAATCTGGTGTACTCTTTTGAAACCGTGACCTGTGCCAGTTCATATATGTTCTGCTCAAAGGCTGCCCAGGTGCTGGGATTTGCTTGACTGGCCCTAACTGGTTTTTTGGATGAGAGTTGTTTTAATCTGTTCTGAATTTATATTTTGCATGGCTTCAGTTTTCACATAATGAGCCAGCTTTATCAGTCATGTGCACAGTTCTGCTTTCTTCATGTCCCACTTCATAATTTTGTTACATGCCTTTTGTCCATAGAAAATAAAGGAATCAGGGAACTGAAATTGAATTAGACCCAAAACGTGCTTAAGTTTCCTGTTTTTCTCGTATTAAAATACTTTTTCTATTGAGACCCAACATGCGGCAGTTTCCTAACCACAACCACAGGGACTGCGAGAACACCCTGAGCTCTGTCGCTCCGCACGAGCACAGCGAAAGGGGCAGATCTGGGAGCGGGTTGGGATGTGCCGCGCAGAGCAGTGCGGGGAACACATCAGCACTGTCCTGCTGCACTGGCAGCTGCCCTGCTGCGGGTGGACAAACGAGTTATTTTTGTTCCTGGACACTGGCAATGACTAGGTTTGTGGTTCACCCCATGTCCAAGTCAGATGTCATCTCTCTCTTTCATCCTCTTTCCCTGTTTTTTTTTTTTTCCACTGCCCATTCTTTTCTCTCATCTCTTTTTCTGTCCTACCCACTCCTTTCACCCTACCCTCATTTCTTCTTCTTCTTTAGTCAGACAGACCTACTGAAATACAAAGTCTGACCTCCCATAAAAAGGGGGGGCGGAGGGGGAAGTCCTTTTTCTCTTTAAATTATGCACCTGCCTAGATGTTCTCACTGTGTAATTGCTATAGTCACTATTGAGAACACAGATAGCTCCTGTAATGTAACCACTAAAAGCCTTTTGATTTAAAATGATGTCTTCAGTTTTATGGCCTTTTTCTGCTTCTGGTAGTATCTTTCTGCAGAGACTATGTGGAGAAACAAAAGAAAGCAGAACAAGAGCTGCCTCCAGCAATATTTCCACAGCTCTATTACTAGAGAGGGTTGCTTACACTGAGGTCCCTCATTGCTGACTGCAAAATACATTCAAAAGTTACTTTATTATAAGATTAACAGCTCTATCATGAAAATCAGCAACATTCCTGGGCTTGTGAGAATCAGTTCTGTTGCATTCCAACCCAGGATGTCCTCCTGACACTTTTTTTTTCCTATGGAAACACTCATAAATTTGACCATAGTACTTGGAGATGAGCTAGATCAGTTCAAACACAGTCCTTTTGAATCCACCCTCTCTTGTCTATTTGTTCCAGGAAGGAGGTACTCTGTCTCTGAGTCTTACATCCCTTAGTAAACTAAGGGATATTTTAGATATCTTGCTGTTTGTTTTGGATTGAGTGGCGCTGTTTAGAGAGTAATGTTCTCCTCAGTGTGAATGGGAGGAGTGGAATTTGTAGTTCCCTTCTCAAGAAAAAAGATATTTTCACAAAAGATAAAGAAGCATTTTAATGCATATGTTGGAGAGGGAGGCCTACTACAAGATCTGAATCTTGGATACCTCCCAAGTATTAAGGGAGCTGCGATTTGGGCATTGATAAAAATCCCTGTTCTTAATGCTAATAAGAGGAAAAAAACCCCACAAACATGATTATCTTAAATTACAATTATTTTATTTGTATTGACAAACTATTTAATACAGATTAATTGGATCCTTAATTTAGACACTAATTTGATGATCTACCAACAATGAAGTAATGGCTGTTGACTATTTATCCATTATCTCATGTAGAAGACAAGCACAGTGTTATTGAAGAGATTTACGTACTTTCTGAAGACAAATATTAATACACACATGCCTTTCACAAGTTTCAGCCTATCATTAAAGCTCTGTGATCTTCCTACTCTAACATTTTGGTTTAAACTTTACTGCATAGTAAGATAAAACTTCATTATACAATTAGGCAAAACATCATTGCTGTGTCGAATAATCATTTTCTGAACTCACTGAATGCAGCCTTTAATTAATATTTCATCTATGGCAAGGTTTAGTACCTTGAATAGGCACTAATAATATTGCCATCTCCCAGCTTTCTTAGACATGTAGTTTTGAGTCTGTTTGCTTGTTTGCAGTCATGTCTAAAATTAACTATATTATGGACCTAAGAAAACAAGGAGGAATATAATCTTCTAATGGCACACAGAAGTGGGCCCTGACTGGATATTTTAATGTGTGCTCTCTCATTATTATTTTTTCACCATGTCTTCCTTATTAACTTCGATATGGGCTATCACTTTCCTCCTTAAAACCTCAGGATCAGAGTTCAGTTTGAAGGCTGTGCATGTTGACTGGATCTGTTGTTACTGGGGCCTTTTCGACCAGCTCTGTTTTCCTCTGCTGTCAAATCTCCCCCCCACCTATTCATTCCTACTGCTTAAGGCCTGTTTGACACTGTTGTAATGACCCCCCTTGGGAGATGTACAATTGGATTTGTAAGTTCCTTCATGGCTCCTGCTTTTTAATGCTTGCTCCTGAGTCAGCACACTGTATGCATGGCTGACTGGAATAGAGTAAAAATTTGAATAATTTCTGTTCTCTTCTCTGTAACCAAATTGCTGTTTGGTTGCAGAGAAGAAAAGCACCTCTAAAATGCTTCGGGAATCTCATACTCGCACATATAATTATGCCGTAATACTTTGGATGTCTCATCTTTCTGTGAATCTTAGTAATACCTAAGCATTTTTATTAGAAGGAAACTGATTTTCACTGGAGCTTTATAGTTAAATACAACAGATGATGGATTTTTTTTATCGTGTAGTAGCACCCCTGACAGACAGCACAGGTTTTGCTTCAAGTTGCACTTGGTCATAAAATATGTGGCAGCATAAGGCTAAACTTGTATGCTGGTAGAACAATGATCTCATAGCTAGACGCTGGAGTAAAATTAGCTTTGGTCAAATTTACATTGTAGAGCAGGGGTGAGTGCTTGTCCCCTGAGTCCTAAGAAAGGGAAGGTTATTTTGGGGAATCTCTGGATTCCACAAATGCTTCTGGAGTTCACAATCAAATTACTGCTTTCCTATAAATGGAGCGTGGGGGTTAATGTTTCTTCTGCTCCATACAGTCACAATGGGTTCAGCTCTACTGTCTAAAGTACACACAGTCTTGTATCCTTACATCATGTGTTGATGATTCTCATTCTGCTGTACACTTAGGCAGGGAGTTACGCAATCTATCAGAAACTCTGAGCAATTATCTTCTTTTGGGCTGCATACCCTTGGTAATCCAGGTAGCAATTACCCAATCTGAATATTTGGCAAGTAGTTTGTAATCCCTGTGGAGAAAGCATATGCATGCCTGGCTCTGACCTGATTATTCTTAGTTCCCTGACTTTACCAAGCAGTACTGAACACCTAAGGGGAACTAGCATGTTCCCAGGTATCTCTGTCCTGAGCAGCATCAGTAAAAGCTAATCATCCCTTCTGGATTTGGTGTTCCCTTTCATCTTGGGCTGGCTGCATCCCAGGTGAGTGCAGCTTCTGGCAACACGCCCTACAATGTAGGTGTTATTCTCAGAACAAAAGTAGAGAGCTGCCAGATGTCCAGTGTCACCTGCTCTAAGGAAATTTTCCTTCCAAATCTCCAAGTGGATTGTTTCACCAGGTGACTGTGCTTGTTGCTGCAGTCTGCTGATATGACCATGTGACAAAATGCACTTCCGTGTTCAAGGGAAGTGGAATTTAACTTGCTCAGTTGTATTTTGCAGCTGCAAAGAAAGAAAAAAAAAATAGAAGTAAAAGTACCGTACAGGATGGGACAGCATGTGTCTTATTTCCTGCATTCTGGCAGCACTCCTGGGGAGGGGGGAGATACTACCCTGGCAGTGACTATGGGCCAAATGCTCAAGAGTTCAAGAGCTGCCCTCAGGAGTGGAAAGAAAGCTGAAGTATTAGGACTGTTTTAATCCCTAGGTGACAAATAGATTTGAATAGAGAAGGCTGTTCAGTTCATAACAAATCACATTCATTTAATGGTGTTCTGTTTTCCTGCTTTTCGGAGGTGGCTGTAGATGGCCTTAGAATTTCTTACTTGTTTTCCAGCTTTTTTGGACAAGCTTATCCTGTGCTTTCTTGCATGCTGGCAGGGTTAACTGAGATAGAAACATTATTTGAGGGTTGACTTCCTGCAGCATCACCTTCCTGTTCAGGACTCCAAACTTTTCTCACAAAATATATCCAATGTCACTAATATGAAAGGGTTCAGGGTGGTTGAATATGGCCCTTTCTTCAGCTAACCACATCTCTCTGGTGTGTCCAGTCGCATGACTGGTTACTCTTGACTCATCAAAAGGGGTAGCTTATGTATTTTAGAGCTGAATTGTCAAGGGTGGCACTTGACAAGACTAATTCATTCTCCCTGAGCTTAGTGGGGTGGTTTAACTGCTCATTTCTAGCCAACAAACCTGGTAGTCAGAGGAACAGCAAAGAGACACAAGGAAGTTCTTTTAATCTTCATGCAGCTTCATGGGTGAGGTCAAGTTCTTACTCTATGATTCACCAGCAGATTTCATCAGGATGAAAAGGTGAACATTGGTTCCCTCATGCTTCTTTGTCAGTTCCCACATATCAGCATTCCTCCCAGTCATGGCACAAGGAAAATGGATATGACTCACACTTTACAGGTTTCAGGTAAAGCAAAAATCAGAACATGAGAGACATTGAACTGTTATAAATGATGGATCACTTTTCTCCTTAGGGACTCAACTCCCTAGGATTTTTCCAGAAAATAACTAAAAGAAACCAAAAAAAAAAAAAAAAAAAACCCTAAAAAAAAAACAAAGAAAAAAATAGGAAGGCAGTGAGAGAAAGAAAAGGTGCTCCCATTTTTTATGGTGTTACTACACAGAGCTGAGCTGCCAAGTTAGTTAAGATATGAAGGGAGATTGTGGTTAGTGCTAGTGGTTGACTGGGCGCAACTGCATTCCTTGCATCGGGACTCAGGCCAGTGGCATTACACCATCAACTCTGAGGGATCACCAATAGCACAGGTTGCCAACAGAAGAGGAAAACATTTCAGAGTTTCTAATATCTAGGAAGGGTGAGCTTTAGTGACAGTCTAGCTGTTCTGTCCAGTGCCATGACCATCCCTGGAAAATGAAAATGTCAGCATGCCTGTCTGCAATCTTTTCAGCCTATAACAGAGCAGTTGCTGTCAAATGTAGTAGAATGCAAATATTTGTGGGGTTTTATGGCTTTGGATTTTTTAAACTTAGTTCCTTTCTTCCTTCTCTTTAGCAATAGGCTGTGGATCATTAGTATCAATAACACAGATCTCTCTCATGCCACACCTAAACTAAATTGTCAATAGGAGGTGTTGTAGAAGATTCACACATCATTCCAGCAACTGTAATATCTGTTGGGAAATGCGAAAACACCAGGTGCATAGCTGCTGGTTAGAGTTTCCATTTATTTTACCTGGGGCTTTTCTGTAACATGCAGCAATGTACGTCACATGCAGAAAAAAAGTAGGTGGAAGGTTCTTTCCAAACCACATTGACCAAAAGAACGTACGTGTCAGGTAAGCCGTATGCTGACATGCTCATGTATTCTGCAGTGGAAAGGGTTACCTTGTCAAGGAAATCTTCCTGGTGCAGGTGTGTATCCTAGCAGATTCATTCAGAGACTGAGAGACGAGAATGAGCCCTCCCTCATCTGACATGTACAAACAGCATTTTATCCATTTGTCTCCTAGGACATTTGCTAGCTGTCTTGTTAATCTTTTACTCGAAGTCAGACATATGTATTGATGGAAAAACAAGCCATAGACCACAGACCCCCTGCCTTGCATTCCTCACCTCCTCAGGATAACACTCACCATAGAACCATGCAGACAGCACTGGTATTTCAATGGGTTTGTAGCCGCATTTCCTCAGGTTGTAGCTGCATTTCCTCCTTGCACTTCTAAAGCCCCTCTTCCACTGCTGCCCTTCTTCCTACTTATTATTTGTACTGTTGAGTAGTGACCTACCCCCTCCAGCCCACTGCATGCATCCCTTTCCTTATTTGCATTTTACATACATACGATGCCTCCCATGCCTCTGAAGTTAAGGTGGCTGAGGAACTGGGGCTAGAATTGTTTTTCTTTTAATACCAAGTCACAGGGTGCTCTATGCACCTCTCACTGACCTGTTGGAGGCTTTGTGAGCACCACTGATTTTATTTGCTTCTAACAAACCAACATCAAGTGCAACAAAAATTCAGGGCCCGATCCTCAGCTGGGTGTATTATTTTTAACTTTATCAACATTAAGAGGGAATATGAAACTTGTGAGCCAGAGCCAGTAGCAGGGTATAGAAAGGGAAGTAATTTCAGGAACAGAAATATCTGTTAAGGTTAATCTCCAGTTATCTTGCCTCTGACTTGATCATCATCTAGTTGCAGCAGACTTTGTAAGCTAAACAGAGCCAAGTTAGCTCAGTACTTAAATAAAAGGGCCTGGAGGTGTTGTCTTGGTGGTGTTAAATAGCGATATTCTATCTTACCCAAGCAAGCAGATTCTTTTGCATCTTGCATCACTGCATTATCTGAGCCTTCCTTGCATGTCTGCCTTCAAGCCTGCCAGGCCGATTGGTTGGGATTATTGCCTGAGGTTTTCCAACACTAATTTTATTTCTAATGGTATTTGTTTTCTGTAACAAAGCTCTGCATGCTAACATGCTGCATCTCATTTTAAGGGAGGTCAGAATTTCTTTAAGTAGTAATTATTTGAAAGGGAAGAATACCTTTGTAAGGATATTGTTTATAAACATTTGTGCTCTGCATCTCAGTAAATGAAAATTAACAAAGCAGAACAAGGATTTATTTTCACTTCTCTTTAATCTCAAAGTTACTCTTTGTACTGTATGACATGGAATTGACCCTCATGGGACTGGATCCAGCCTGAATTCGTATCTTATTGAAATCCACATTTGTACATTGTTCAGGGTGTTTGATCAGGAAGTTTTAGCCTGCCTGTTTTGAATAATTCATACTTCTAGTAAATTCATACTTCACTAAAATCATGAACTCTACTAGGCTTTTCAAGCACTTCTTCAGGTGAGAATGTATTTTTCAATAGGAATTTAGGTTTGGTGCAGTGATAGACCATCTTTCCTCCCCTCCCCTTCCCTCTCCTTGCCTTCTTCCTATTTTTTTTCTTTTTTTTTAATTTCACAGATTCTCTTTGCAAAAAAAGCCTCAAAAACCTTCATGCTGCAGTGCCTAGTTACAAGGGAGACAGGGTCATAGCTTGTTCTGTAATACAAGTCACCACTTAAGACTTAAAATGAGAAATAAGTTTGACAGACCACTGGCTCTTCTATGAGAAGTAGTCAGAGGTTTGTAATAGCTAATTTAGTTGACCCCCAGGAAAGCGAAGCTCTCTGTTCTGAAGTGACTGTTGGTGATAATGGTGTGACCTTTTCCACAGTGTCTTCAACCTTGCTATGTTGCCATTATCATTCAACACTGGAGTAAAAGCAAGTGCTTCTAGCAGGGTCCTGTAATTCAGTTGTCAGTCCAGCTCAGTCCTTAGTCTTGCTATGGAGATCAGTTACAAAGCCACAGCTTGCTGTGGTGGTAGGAATACTAGCGAACTAGTAGGAAATAGACTTTGTGTAGTGATTTGCCAGACAAACAGTTAAATGATGAAGTTGTTATTATTATGGATTTTAGTCCATAATAATATGGGCCAGGTTTCAGTTTGTAAACTTAACCTGAAAAGTGCATCTGTTCATCTCTAGCCCTGGGGTTCACTGAAGGCACTGAAGTTCAACATGTAGTTTAAAGTGAAAATTGTATTTAATATTGGGTTTTGTAGAGACTAATTTGTTGGCTGGAGAGAAGTAAATCTGAAGAGGAGGCTGGAAAGCTAATGAAAGCACTGTGGCAGCTCACCGTAAACTTCTAAATCCCTGGCGGAGAAACTACATCCAATTGCTGTGAGTTCTCTTACACTTTATATCGATGGTAAATTCTTTGGGGAGCAGCATCATCATTTTGTTCTGAATTGTGTCTGTGCTTGGTCTGTGGCCGTGTCTCCTGGGCTCAAAGATATTAAAATGATACAGATGGATCTTCTCTACCTCCGCAAGTTTTCAGAGAAGGCCCAGTCTGGCTGTACCCTTGGCTCTTGGATGAGCCATGGGAACAACCCTCATGCCTTCCTCCCTGTTACCCAACTTACAGGGGTGCTAGAATGAGAAGGAGAAGAGGTGCCAGTGTGTCGGCCAGCCTGTCTTGCCTGGCTGGCTTTCATTGTTCCTTCTCTTAATTTCATCCAGTAATTCATTCAGGGCACAGTAATGCAAAACTTATCATCCTAGATGATTTCTTGCTCTTTTACTTGGCCTCCACACCCTTGCTGAGGTCAGCCTCCTTCAGATATCCACAGCCTACCACAATCTCCTGCCTCCCCTTTCTGTTCCCCCAGCAGCTTGCTGTCCTTTCGCCAGGTTACACATATTTTTTCAATCCTGGTTGCTCATGGTCTCTGAGCACAAGGCTTACTGGAGAGCTACGCTGCCAGCACTGCAAGACACCCCAAAGGGAGTTTGGCCGTGGCTCTGCCTGTTTTCACACCTCTGTGCAGATGGAGGCTGCGGATCCCACTCCCCTCCGTGGCGCCCCTGCAGGCACTCTGCCTGCCTTTGGCCTCACTGTCAGAACGACTCTGGCAGCTGCCACTGCTGTACTGCATCACTGTGCGTGTCTCCCAGGTGGCTGCAGCCTTAAAACTCGCCGATCAGCCTATCTGGTATTAGGTTTGTATCTTGCCTGCCTACCCAGGGTATCAACTTCTGGGTTGCTTTTGCAGCTTTAACTGCAGTTTGGGTATGGCAGCATTGGGATGTGGGTGCTACATCAGCAGTCATAAATCCTGTAGCTGTTCGGGCTTGGACCATGCTTTTATGGTGTTGCAGGAAGTGGAGGTTCTGTGTGCTGGAGATCCGTGGGGATAGGTGATGCAGGAAGCAAGCAAGTGCAGCATCCGCTTGCGTGTCTCAGAAGCTGCTCAAGGGAAGGGAGCAGAGTAGCTAACTGGTACCATTGGGGAGACAGCCAGCTTCCCCTCCTGTGATTTATATGGGGTTGAGGGTGGGGTGTGGCCAAGCAGGGTTGGTGGGAAGCAGGCACATAGGGTTACTTGGGATTAGTGAGGAGCAGACAGACGGCAGTGCAGGACTGGGCAGGGGAGCCCGCACGTGGGACAGCTCAGCCACAGAGGCAGCTGGCAGCGGAGTGCTGATAAGGAGGAGAAACAGATGGCCATGCAAGGCCTTACACACTCCTTCCTGGTAGGCCTGCTGGAGGCTGGTCCACATCCCTTATTCCCCAAACAAAAATAAATCTTCTCTCTTCCCTTGTTTGAAGAATTCATGTGGCTCATTCAAGTTTACTGCCATAAACATGCGATTACAGTCTCTGCCAGGGACTATTGCTGCTGCTTGTGAATGACACAGGATCAGTCCCATTTGTGCCTCGACTGTGCTGTTTTGACACGCTTACAGAGCTCTTCATTTACTGCTGCAAGTCTTCAATGTGAAAAGGGGGAAAAAGGACAAAAGAAGGAGAAATACATATTGTGTAAGATCCCCTGAAAATGATTTCAGAACTGGCCTTGATGCCAATGGGAGCATGTAGCAACTCGTAGGTGTGCAGAAGTTAACATGATAAACTGCTGAGCAAAATTTGTTTAAGAGGTGTTCTGTATTGTGGAGGAAGAGTGGTGTGGTGTGATGTGGCAGTTGATGTGGAAAACTTTTGGCTATACAGTGGAGAGCTGAGTACAGTGCAGAAGGTAGAAGGAGCCTATGGGTAGTGCCTCGATGTAAAAGGCAAAGTTCCTCTTTCGGCATCCTTCCTTTACTGCAGTTCATTGCTTGGAGGCTCATGTTATGCATCTCTGTCTATTCTCCATTACTACACAGCCACCACGGGGATGAAGTTTGGAAAAAACAAGAACGTTTCTAGTAGTGCAGATGTTTTCAATGAATTCCCCCTTCAGAACTGAAAGCGAAGGAGGCCTGGAAGGGGAAGAGTGTTTGTAGCGAGAAATATTCAGTTCATGCATATGTAGACTCGGTGTGAGCCCGGGTGACACTGAGTGTCCCCTGTGAAGTGATAAGTGCCCTCAGTCTTCACTGAAGTTCTGCTGAAGGCAGTGGGTACCGTTTGCATGGCACTTGCAGCAGTGACTGCTTTTTGGCTCTGTAAATTAGCATTTGTGGCTGCGCTCCGGCTTCTACAGTACGCACACTTCAGTATCTCTTTAGAGGCTTGTCTGATGAAAAGGGAAAAACATTCAGCATCTTGCCAGATCAGGGCCTTGATTTTGAAATATTTTTGCAGGTTAAAATGAGGATGCATATGCATGGGCTTGTTTTCACGCAAGCTGAGCACTTGTAGCTTGCAGAGTTGGATGCAAGTTTTAGATGTTCTGAGTCTCCAGAAATCAGTCTCAGAACTCTTTTTTCCCCTGGTACTGTCCTTATTGCCCTTGCCTTCATTGTCTCTGCTGTTATATTGTATTTTAGCTATGAAACTGTACTATTTGAATAATTTATGAAAACATTTGTTTGGGGAACAGAATAAAATCTGCTCTATCTATCCACTAAGAGCTGAGTAGCAGTGTAAATCCCTGACTGACTTCCATGTAAAATCAATCAACAGTAGTGAAATCAAGTGGAAAGGCTGTAAGTGTCACTCAAAGTAAGGCCCCCTTTCCTCCACCAAGGCTCTAATTCAGCTGGTGACCTGGAGTCTGCCCCATTTCACTCACTGCAAAAGCATTTGGTTACAGATTTTACAGATTTTACAGAATCACAGAATAGCTGAGGCTGGGAGGGACCACTGGAGATCTAGTCCAACCTCTCTGCTCAAGCAGGGTCATCTACAGCATTGTACAGACTCAGGATTGTGTTTAGACAGGTCTTGAAGTTCTCCAGGTAAGGAGACTCCACAATGCCCCTAGGCAACCTATTCCAATGCTCAGTCACCCTCACAGTAAGGAAGTTCTTCCTCCTGTTCAGGTACAACTTCGTGTGTTTTAGTTTATGCTTATTACCTCTCCTCCTGTCACCTGGCACCACTGAGAAGAGTCAAGCCTCATCCTCTTGACACCCTCCCTTCAGGTACTTAAACCCATTGATCAGATCCCCCCTGAGCCTAATCTTTTCTCAGTTGAACAGGAGCAGGTCCCTCAGCCTTTCCTCATAAGAGAGATGCTCCAGACCCTTAATGGGTTTAGTAGACCTTTGCTGGACTTGCTCCATGAGCTCCATGTCTTGCTTGTACTGGGTAGCCCAGAACTGAGCACAGTACTCCAGGTGAGGCCTCACCAGAGCTGAGTAGAGAGGGAGGATCACCTCCCTCTACCTCATGGCAATGTTCTTCTTATGCACTCCAGGATGCCCTTCTTGGGCACAGGGGCACATTACTGGCTCAAGGGCAACGTGTTGTCCACCAAGACCCCCAGGTCCTTCTCCGCAGAGCTGCTTTCCAGTAAGTCAACCCTCAACCTGTACTGGTGCATGGCATTATTTCTCCCCAGGTGCAGGACTTTGCACTTGCTGTTGCTGAATTTCAAAAGGTTCCTCTCTTCCTATCCCTCCAGCTGTCTATAGATACTTGTGAATGACAGCACATCACATCTATCCAGCCAGTTGTCCTATTGTAGAAAGCAATCACGTTGGTTAAGCATGATTTCTGATAGTGTATCCATGCTGACTACTCCTGATCACTTTCTTGTCTGCCATGTGCTTAGAGATGGCCTGCAGGATGAGCTGTTCCATCACCTTTCCAGGGATTGAGGTGAGGCTGACTGGCCTGTGGTTCCCAGGGTCATCCTTCTTGCCCTATTTGAGACTGAGGTGACATTGGCTTTCTTCTAGTCCTCAGGCATGTCTCTCAATTGCCATGAGCTTTGAAAGATTATTTATAGGGTGGCCTAGCAATGATGTTTGCCAGCTCCATCAGCGCTCATGAGTGCATCCTGTCAGTCCCCCTAGACTTGTGGATGTCAAGTTTTTCCCTTCTTTATGTCCTTTGTTGCAAGGGTCCCAAAGTTGCCCTCTAACATTTTCCTAAAGAAGGCCCATGACCCAGTTTTCAAAATTTTCACATCTTAGGGAACTGGTAGAGATGGAAGACTTGTGTGAGGAGTCATGTCACTGTAGTATCTCAAATGCTGACCTAATTCTAGCAAGTACCATCAGTTGTAATCTTATGTGAATAGGTTTTCTAACATCACAATATTTCTGCAAATATTTAAAAAGATGCTGATGTATATACAAAAAGAAGTGGGTATGGTTACAAGTTTATCTGTCTGTACTTTTGGTGCCCTCTCTCTTTATCCCCACATCTGTTTCCAAGAATGTCATACCTGGAAAGAATCATTTCGAATTAATTCAATTTGTTTCAAAGCAGCCTAAGCTTCATCCCTCACAAGGGCCACTCAATCATATTACTGCTCCTGTGAAACTCCTAATGGGACACAAAACAAGTAAAAGTGGATTCAGGTGATCTCACATATTAAAGATACTAATTAAATCTGGCATCAAAATGACTTTGTGAATTTCCTTTAATCCTGTTTTTAAATTAGGCCATATGTATTTTGGCTCCAGATTTCATGTGCTCTATTTTCTATGATCTTCCTTTTAACCATGTCCTGTGGCCCCTTCACATCCAATTGTTTGAAAATCAGTCTTAGGTGATAACTCTGGATGATTAAATATGAAGTGTCTAATTCTGCCTTCAAATCCACCCGTTCCTTTGCAAAGCTCAGTGAATATCTCATGTGGGAGGTTCAAAGCTGTACTAGTATAACTGTCTCTACTAAACCCCCAAATGCTGTGGAACTCTGTGTTTTTAATGAGAAACTTTACCTAGAGGAAAACTAGCTTTAGGAAAGTGGGGATGCTTGCTTTAAATCAGCAGTACTTTTCACATTGCCACTTTATAACCTTACCTATGGGGGAATATGTTCTTATTTATATAGTTTTACAGTGACGTGCTGACTAACAGGGGCTGCTTCTTGAAGTCTTCTTTTGGATGGTCTTGGTGTTTAACCCACCCTCAGAGCTATTCCCTCTTATCCTAGCTACAAAAACCCTACTCCTTTCCTCAAGCTTCCTATGAATTCG
>JAVHNF010080964.1:0-11075 GCA_034783455.1 Micropsitta finschii | reverse complement strand
AGGTGCTCCAGCCCCCTTATCATCATTGTGGCCCTCCTCTGGACTTGCTCCAACAGCTCCACATCCTTCTTATGTTGAGGACACCAGAACTGTACACAGTACTGCAAGTGGGGTCTCAGGAGAACAATTGCACAAATGTCCTGATCAAAGAAGCAATATAGCTTGTGTCCTATGTTTAATTCTTACTTTAAAAAACATATAAAATCTTCCTAAATATTTTGTTTTGAAAAGTAGTTTTACCATAAATGAGATGTCCTGATACATTTTGTGTGGTTGGCTTCTTAGGGTGCATGTGTGTGAGAGAGAGAATGAATATACCTCAACTTGCTTATATATTCAGAATCTCTCTCATAACAGCTAGAAGCAACTCAGGATTTTGCTAAAAACTAAATATGCAAATGAAGGTGCTTTTCAAATAAGCTGCAAATATCAGAAGTAAACCAAGTAGAAGAGTAAGGTGCTGATGGAGATTTTAAATGCATGAAATGCACCACACTCAAGATGAAGCTGCGCAGCTGCTATGTATTTAGCTGCTGTGTGTATGGAAACAGCAGCAGCCCAAAAAGCACTCGTTAAAGATAGCTGTTAAAGCACAACTGAAACTTGCTCTGAAAATCCTCACCTTTACATCTCTGGTCAAGAACATCTGTAAAGAGCAAGGAAAAATTAAAGTCTTTTTCTAAGCATTATGATTCTTTTCATAATATACTTTTGTGAATGGTTGTTTTCACAAGAACATTACGCTGATACTAGATTAGTTAATATTGATGTGCATCATTAGCTAACTGTCCACTTTTCCTGACTTCACCCAGCTCATGGCAGCAGCAGGCATCACTGCAAATGGAAAGACCTTTCTCTTTTTTTCTCTCTAGAACAATGAGGTATTATTGCATAGAGTAGTGCCCTGCAGAAAAGAGATAATGAGATGTTTCCTGACCTGTTCTGGGTAGTGACTTTAAAATTAATTTCAATCAAGAGAATCAATGGTGTGTATCTTCATACGTATGTTTGATGACCTAAAAGGGACAATTGTTTAGTACTGAGCCAAACATCCTGAGAGAACAGAGTACTTGAGGTTGAGGAGGGAGCTTTAGTGTTGATAAGCTGAAGACCATTAAACATTATTTGGATACTGGTGGATTTTGGATCAAGCCCTCAGCTAACGAATATTATCCTTCTTAGTGAAGCTAGATAGTGTAAATAGAGTAAGAAGACAAGATCTGTCTCTGGTTGGGATGCTTGCCTGGATATAATATCAAGCCTGAGTGGCAATCCATAGTCAGAATAAATGGACCAAATTTAATATTAATTACAGTGAAGGATTTGCACATTATATGAAACAACAGTATTTCATTAGTGCTCTGGAAAAGAAACAGTGGATTGAGCTCTTAAAATCTGATTGAAATAAATAACAGAAGCTTGTATCTGAACTGCAGCAGTCTCTGGCTTGTCTGCACTTTCTGTAAGGCTGGATTAAGGCAATTTGAAAACAGTAAAATGACACACTGATTACATTTGCAAAGTACTTTATTTTTTTTTTTAAAGCAAAGTAATTTTTCGATCTTTTCTTTATGATATGTGCAGATCTGTTTTCTAGAATGTATAACCACCTGTCATGAAAACAACGTGAGAAGAGACTCATTGTTAAGCTTGGTGGCTCAGTCCAGTCCCTTGTTTTAACAGCAAACAGTTATGTCATGTGAATTTTATATTAGAGCATAAATACGAGAATTGTAATTTATTGACCACAGTCTAAAGCAGCACTATTAATACTATTAAAAAGTAACTGTTCTTCAGTAAATGGGTTTTCTTTTAGTTCATGGTTTCTCATAAAGGTGGAAAAGGCTGTCATATTCCTAATCAAGTGTAAGAACTCAACACTACAGAGACCCCCATCATTAGCGATAAGTTAGCCTGAGGCAATCAACAGCACTACTAGAATTAAGAAAGCAGCCTCCATGATGGGCAAATTAATCAGCTGGAAAAGTCTGGTGCTATTTTCTAGAACTCCTGCACAGACTAAGCAGAGACCATGGACCAACCAGTCACCCAGGCTGCAAAAATACCAATAGTGCACAAGGACAGTGGCTATGTGAAGAGATGCTTATTCTCAACAATTTTCTTTCAGACAAGAATCATCCTTCTCAATTGGTGTGCTTGGTATACTGAAAATGTGGGATCTGAGCATGACGTTAATAGTATGGAATAAGGGGTGGATACTGTCCTGGGTTTAGCAGTAGCAGTCTTTTTTTCTCCTTCTTAGTAGCTGGTGCAGCACTGTGTTTTTGACTTTCAGCCTGGGAACAGAGCTGATAACACTGATGTTTGGTCTGACCAAGAACTTTCTGATTCTCATGCTCTGCCAGGGAGGAGGGGGAGCCGGGAGGAAGCAGGGACAGGACACCTAACCGAAACTAACCAAAGAGGTATTCCATACCACAGCACGTCATGCCCGGGGAGGTAAAGGAGAGTTACCTGGTAGGGCACTCTCTCTGCTTGGTCGGGCTTATTTCATCAAGTGGTATCATATTCTCTCCCCTTGTTATTTCTCTTATCATTATTATTATTGGTAGTAGCAGCAGTGGTTTGTGTTATACCTTAGTTACTGGGCTGTTTAACCCACGACACTAATCAGCCTTCAGCTGGAATTCATGCCACTCATTGCAACTCTCTGGGTCTAACCATTCAGTCAGTTTTCAATCTACCTCACTGTCCACTTAGCTTACTCATATTTCCTCTGCTTGTTCATTAAAATATTGTGAGAAATAGCATCAAAAATCTTACTGAAATAAAGGTAAACATCACGCCCTGCTCTCCTCTCACCCATCAAACCAGTCACCTCATTACAGAAGGCTATCAGGTTGGTTAAGCATGATTTCCCCTTCATTAAAACCATAATGAATACTTCAAATAAGCTTCTTGTCTTTCACATTTCTGGAAATTGTTTCCAGGGTTAGTTGTTCCAACACCTCACCTCCTGAAGCTGACCACCCTCTTGAAGACAATCGTTACAGTCTTCAGAAACTTACCCTGATTACTACAGCCTTTCAAAGACAGTCAAGAGTTGCCTGCAGCAACAGCAAACAGATCCCACAGCACTCATGGGTGCAATCCATTATGCCCATGGACATACTAATGTCCAATCTGTTCAAGTGTTCCCTAATCTGACCCTCCCCCACTAAGAGAAAGTCTTTGTTGCTTCATACTTTTCATTGGGTCTCAGGGACCTTGGGTTCCTGAAAGCTTGTCTCTGTATTAAGGGATATCTTAACATATTTACCAAAAAAAAGCATTTCTAGATAAAATCCTATTCCCAGATCTCCCCCACAGAAGACTGCACATGAACAGTAGGATTTTCTTCCAGTACTTCTCTATACATAGCTATTTTAAGTTAGGAACAGTTTCATTACATTAAGATGACATATAGTAAAGAAATACCTCTGAAATCAAAGGAAAGTTCACAGAAGAGCAATTCCATTGCTCTTTATTATTAAAAGCAAAATAATATTTATTTATTTTTTTTAAAAAAGGCAAAACCAAAAACCAATTACAGCTTAAAATATAAGGCCAAGCTGGATGGGGCTTTGAGCAACCTGGTCTAGTGGAAGGTGTCCCTGCCATGGCAGAGAAGTTGGATCTTTAAGGTCTCTTCCAACCCAAACTATTCTATGATTATGATTCCATGAAACATTAGGTTACAGGAAAACTTCTATTGATTTTAGATGAGTAGCTAACTATATCAGTTACTTTTAACAGTGATGAAAAGAAATACTACCCTTACATGAGAGATTTTTTGACTATTGTATAGGGTACTTTCCTAATGTGGAATGGAGGCCACAAACAGATTCAGAGTAACTTAATGACTAAATACGGAAGCCTTAAAAATATACCAGTGTAGTGAGTCTCATGTGAAACCCACCAGAAAAAGCACCCTGTCAAATTCATACAATAAAATCTGCACCCTTAAAGTCAATCCAGTTCAATCAAGTTCATTAATGTAAGCATAGTAAGTCAAGCCTTTACCTAGGTTTATTTTCACGCTGTCCTCCTCCCCTCCAAATCTGAAGCTGCATTATATTTCATTAAGAAAGTTGTTGTGAAAGGAGCTCTGAAATGAACACCTATTTCTCAACCATGCAACTGGAAAACCACATAATAGATGACTTGTGCTTAAGATCGCACGTGGCAACTTTTGTTATTCACACAGGGGACAGAAAGAAGAAATAAATACATTAGTAAATTTAGATGGACAGGAACAACACACAGCAACAGAGTGAAGGACTGATATTCTATCAATACTGCAAATCAATGCTTTTCACAGTGCCATCTGGCAAACATCATTTAATGTAACATTAACGGGTAGTATAAACACAATATACAGACATATGCACTTCCAGATTCTGTGGTTATTAAAATAATTTCTAATGAAGGCTTGGAAAATGCGTTCAAGGATACTGCCAGGTAAGATTCTGATATTGTCTTTGCAAGATCTTGATAACATGCCTAATAACCACTGAAAACCAAGAAATTCTGCTGTGCCAGACTTCAATTAAGGATAAACTTTGAAACTAGGGGGTTTTGTTGTATACGCAAGAAGGCTGCAACAAATTACATACATGCATCGTAAGTACCAGGAGTGTTCTTTCACACATGGAAAAAATATTGTCTGTTGAGGACAAAAGAAAGTATGGATCCAAAATCTGGGTGCCAGACATGCTGCAAAACTGCACAAAAACATGGAGAGGGGAAGGAAGGGAAGAAAAAAAAAAAAAAAGCAAAGCCAAAAAAACCCCAAACCCACACAGTGACCAGCTGCAACAAGCCAACAAATACCTCAATGAAAAGCAAAGTTTTTCCTTAGTGACAGCTGGAAATAGAGTAAATGTTGGGACCTACTGTAGACAGAAGCAAAGGAGACCCCAAAAATGTAACAGGCCTATTAGGGAAGTGACAAGAAAATAAGCTTTACGAAAATCAGCGCATAGAATGGGACTGTTTCTCAGTATGCACAGGACCAATCTAGTAAGTGTTGGGTTTTTAAGTATTAAAGATGTTCCAGCCTTCTCTTCCCCTTCTCCCCCAACACATTATTTCTACCAGGAACCCTTGAGAGCAGAGGTGGGGTGCCCATCAGGCAGCCTAGCTAACTGTCCCAGAAGTAGATACGTAGTTAAGATGTTTACCAACCAAAACCACTACCATTGTGATGATGCAGTTAAGGAAATCAAGTTTCTTCAAAGATCTTTGCTGCAAGCCTCTATATTCATATTTTGTGACAAGTCTTTACTTCTGTGATCTTAATCTAAAAATTCAAAATTATGTAATTCATAAACATAAAATTTCGTTAATCTACAGAAATAAAACCAATCTTTCTTCCAGCATAAAATAATAACTTAATCCCACATTTCCTTTCGTTTTACACTAATTGCAAAGACAAAGAATCAGATACCAGCATTTGCTTGTTTCCTTGACTTTTCATTTACGGGTTTTTATGAGTTTTAAAGACCACCAAGAAATACTAATTTCGGTATAAGCAGATCACTTAAATAAACCCAAGTTACAGAATTAATTACAGAAGCAAGTTCTCATGACAGTTTTCACAGGTTTTTCACTCTGGATTCATCGTGTATCAGAAAACACCTGCAACATATGTACATGTGTTTTGTTATCCCTCTTTGGCAGGGGAACGCTACAGTTACAGACATAAGAGAAGGAGACATTGTTACAGACATTGTTAGTTACAGACATTGGAGAAGGCCAGACATACATGGCCAGAACATAATCACCAAGCAGAGGGCAATAACCTTGGAAAACAAAAAAAGAGAACGGCAAATCTTGCCATTCGCACTAAGGAGGAAAGCCATTCGCTGCAAAACAGAGAAAGACCAAGTTAGAAAGGAGCTCAGCTGACCTCCAATTAGCTATAAAGATGCTCTTTCGCTATGTATGGTCTGTACGTCTTTAGGAAGAATGTTAACTTCCTGCAGTATGTTTGGACATGTAATCACTTTGGGACCAAAATGATATTCCTGGCTTTCCTATGCAGTAGTAAAATACAGCATCAATAGGCTTTTCAACTACTGTTTACATAATATGACTCATTAAGTGCTGCTTCAGTGCCATTCTTCCATACACACAAAGGGGGAAAATAGTAACTTCATTCCGAAATGAAAGAGTGACAGCTATTCAAAGAAGGGGAGCCACCTACAGATGCCAATTCAATAGTTCTGCACCTGCCTACTTTAGACCTGAATTTGACCCAAAATACCAAACTGGAAAAACCCAAATAAACTCTTTGAAAATACCTTTATTAAAAGTAGCGAATGCATTAAAGTCAAAATAAGAAGCACTATTCTCCAAATACTAAGTAGGCTTCACGAAAGTTTTTTAATCAAAGCTTGCAAATCATAACAAAAAATACACCATACATATCCCCTTATAAGTACATAAATCCCCAACATCCAGTACATATTTGACTTCAATTTAGCCATAGAAAAATGGAAAAATTCAAAGCAAAATGATTTGACTGTGGGTTTATGTCAAACCTGTAACAAAACCCAGAATACTGAACTCCCAGTTATCATTATTTTGTTTTAATGCTGTTGCTTTAGGGTAAAAATCTATTTGCTGCAAAAACCCAGATATGGTTCCCCCAGACTTTGGGTAGAGATTGAGCAGACACTAAGCTCACAACCATCTAACAAAATGAACTTCAGTGCTGTTATATTCAATATGTTTAACAATACATGCCTAACATGCATGCAGCTACGACAGGAAGAAATTCATATCATCATTTAACCATCATTGATGGGCCCCCAGGCTCAAAGTGAAGGACAGCTCCAGCTCCCCAGAGCCCAGACACCTCATTTAGTGCAACTAAGAGATACTTTGTGGTTGCTACAGCTTCAGTGACTTGGACGAGCGATTTCAAAGTTCATCTGCAGGCTATACAGGAGTCTCACATTATAGAAGACCCTGAGCTGGGATGACATCAACTGCAAACATGGAACCTTCTTTGCTCTACATGAAGAAGAACATCCTTACTAGTTATGAAAAAGGGAGAAAACTGCACAGTCTGAAGCAAATGTTGTGTAACATACTAAACCCAAAGAATCTTCTTATTTCTCAGATGTACTTAAGGCAGTGAATGTAACCACTGTTATAGATGTAGCTTGACAATAATTAGATCAAACATGCTTTAAAAAAAATGCAGTTATTCAATTAAAAAACCAAAAGAGATGACCAATGAGCTGCACCCAGTGTGCAAGTATTTCTAGAACTTTGCTGTGAGTGCCCATGTATATATTGCAGAGAGTGTACCCATCAGTGTAATCTGACAACAGCGAACAAAGATTTTAATTTACCTTCATAAGAATTCTTTCCACCATAGAAGTCTGTCTCATGTTTCTGTGATACTGCTCTAATTTCAAAAAGCATAATGGGACACTTAACTGCCTGAAGAGCAATTTAGAAGCCTTCTCCTCCTCTCTTCAGTAGGTTTCATAGAGACTTATATTCTCAGTGATCTAGATGTTCAACAGGATCTGAAAGCATTACAGTTTTTCTAATTTTCCTGCCTATCTGCCTCCATTTACCACCCTTATTGCTTTAGACATGGTAAATTCAGGATGTAATATGCAATTTGCCAACTCTTTCAATGAGTTTTAGTAAGTGCACTAGTAAAAAAATAAAAAGGAGAAGGGTGAGGGAAGAAAAGTGAATTTTACTTCTACAAGTCCTTTGGGTTCCATACAGATTCAGATATGGGTGAAGATAACAGTCCTATGCTTTATAGCTGTCTTTATGATTTCTTTACTGAAGCAATAAGTGATTACATGCATTTATTTTGCCTGTTATTTCTGTAATTTTCAAACAAAATCTGCCTTTGCCTACAAGCACAAAGCCTGCCTCTACCTACAACTCTCATAAATGAGGGTTATGTTAAAGGGAGTCTCTCTTTGTACTCCTAGAAGAAATTTGCCTTCAAGAAATGCAAAAAAGAGATGGCAAACAGCAGATACCTGGCAAAGTGGTATTAGAGTTCTTTATCACTGAGGGGGGAGGGTAGGAAAGGCTTCATTGACACAGTGACTGAGAGCTACGAAGAATAATTACAGTATGAGGCTGAAAGAAAAAATACTGGGAAGAGTTGCTGGGAATCTTCTATGGAGTAAAGTCAGAAAGCACATGGAACAAGCAACCAGATATCAAGGCAAAAAGTAAACAAGGGCACTTAGAGAATGATTGTGTGAAGCAGAGACGGAGGCATCTCCTTACACATAGGGAAAAGAAATTGCAAAGGATGCAGGAAAGGTAGTCAGGAAATTACATCAGGTAAGCAGAGGTCCTAAGACAGATTCAGTTTACAATTATACATATGCCTTGATGCTGCTTGCTGCCTTGTATGCAAGATTTAGAGATTATTTTTAGGAAAACTGAGACAATTGTCACCTGAATTTTTTATTTCAGAGTAACATTAAATGATCAACTGACTCTGCTTCTGTTGCTCTACAACATGCCTTATCATTTAAATAAATGCATTTTGAAAGGACAGATTTTCAACATCATTAAAATAGCGTATTGGGGGATGGGAGAAGACGGCATTTACACCAACATGACTGCAACTGAACAAAATGTGAAGCAAATAAATCATTTGGCAGCAGCTACAAAAAGCAATTTAGCCACTGGAATTCCATGATGATTTTCTTCTTTCTTGGACAAGAGGGGCATGAAAACCTGCTACTGACATCTAAAACACAAAAGAGCATCTGTCAAAATACTGCTCTCTGATCTTAAACTGGCAGGCTTGCAGAGGACAACTCGTGCTTTTAACTAAAGAATGAAACAAATCACTGGTTTCATCAGTTCTTAGCAGCAAATGTTAATACTGCTAATTTAGCAATGCCTGTGTATAAAATAGAATGAAGAAAATTAAATTGATGATCTAACAGTCTTGCAACTTCTTTGAGCCAGTATCCGCATTCAAGCGGTCATGTGAATACCTTTCCTCTCCACGTCTCAGCTGAAAATGAGACACCTGTCATATGCAATTACATTACCAAACACAAGACAGGAACAAAGGATGTGGGACACAGTAAATGAGATAACATTAGTCATTTAGTTTGAGTGCAACAGGCAAAAGTATTTGGGTCGGGTATATTAAACACACACGACCAAAATTAATATAAATAATATAAATTTTTTAGTACTATGGTAAATTTTGCAAAATTAACAGTTTGAAAATTAAAAAAACCCAAACCCAAAAAAAGGTTACAAAACATGCAATCATTTCCAGCAGATTTCAGCACTATGTCACCTAAAATAAACCAAATATTTCATAGTCTACACTTGGTTTTAAACTCTACAGTTCACAGTCTAAGAAAAACACACACAAGCTCCAAATAAGTTAAGCCCCCAAAAAGCATATTACATGGACTGAGTTTTTCCTGAACACCAGGAGTTAGTACTATTATTTCTTAGAGAAATAAAATAAAACATACAATCCCAAGAAACCATTTCACCCTAACCATTGTGTATCTTTTTCCCTAAGAAACCTCATAGAGAAAGTAGTGAAACAGTGAAAGGTTCCAGGATACCAGCAGAACTCCCTAGTCTCAGAAAGGTGAATTAGACACTTGCTACTAGGAAAGGCATGCTGTAAATAGAGCGATGATTTGATAAGAGATTGCAGTTAGGTCTGTACAGAAGTGGAAGGCAAAATCCCCAAAGGATATGTTGGCAACTTCGGTCTATCAATCCAAACTTACTAAAGATCTTGTTTGCTAAAGAAGAAAGGTGATAGCTCATTTCATCTTGGGTTTCTGGGTTTAGAGTGTTGTTAACTATCAGTCTTGATCATGCTTATATACTGTTTGTGATGATTGATATACCATCAATAGTCTCTATTCTCTGATGTTATGCCAATTTTCGATTTAAAACTAATGCAGCTGAACACAAGTAAAGACTTCATAGTGTTCACAAACTCTTCAGACAAAAACCTTTGAAGAAAACACAGACCAAATACTAGGCAAATTATTCCTTCACTTCTTCAGTGTTTTCATAATCACAATATTGATTTTATAGATAAATTCAGAAAACTACTATAAATGGTCATGAACGCCAAAGCAAATTCTCAGTTTTTACGTAAGCAAATGTTGGCTGATTGTTCATGTCACATTCATCCAGCTGTAATTAGAAGTATCTGGAGCAAATGCCACACCATATCCCTTGCTGACTAAGTTTTCTCTAAGAGGAATATATATATAATAATATATTACATATAATCTGCATCTATGGCAATACCTTTGTGTTTATAACAAGCAATATAAAAAGGATTAAGTAGGATCTGTGATAAGGATTTGTTCTGGTTTAGCACTTCTTAGATGATATGACATCATAGTTAATTCCAAACCTCTTGGTGTAGTTAACCTGATTTATAAGAGCATCATATTTCCACTTGGGGACAAGAGAAACAGCATACTAAATATGACAGCTGGCATCCCTCCCAAAGAAACCATCAAATATTCCATTCAAGATCTTAAACTGTAATTACCCATTTAAAAAAAAATTCACACATGAGCATACCCACTTGCTGTTTCAACAAATCACTTCTAATATTAGAGTTACAGCTCTACCACACAAATCAATTCCTTGTTTCACTTTGTCATCATGTATGTAATAAGAGATATTAAAATTGAATGTAATAAAAATTACCCATTATTAACAGATTGAGTTAATTGCCTTAGTAATGACTGTCATTCTGCAAAATAAAGAACACTTAAGATTTCAGGATGGAATCAAACTTTCATTGAGTCAATGGCAGCCAACTCATACATATTGATCCCAAAGAAGGAGCCTAAACCTAAATTCCTTCAGAGCAATTGGTGCAATTTCTCGTAACTGTTGCAAATTGTAGCCTCTTCTATCAGCTCACTTTATCCCATATATTCAAGTATGCCTCCACAGAAGCTTCTACCAATGACTGCAGCCTCTAAGTAAAGAAATAAAATTTCCTTCCCTCAATTTGTGCCCCAGTAGAACAGATATCATGGCCAATCTGCACAAAAAAAAAAAAA
>JAVHNF010080961.1:14424-25669 GCA_034783455.1 Micropsitta finschii | reverse complement strand
AACCTTGTTTTATCCACATGAAAGCCCTGGCGGTGGAGGGTAGGTGTCGGGTGATCTTGGGGCCAAAGCCGGAGCAGGGCAACAGGGACAGCCGCAGGGCCAGACCAACCCACCCAAGGAAGGGTGAGGCAGCTTGGGCACTCCTCACTGAGGCACGAATGCAAGGGCCGGCCTGCCTGGCAGGTCATCTCCAGCTGCGTGCGACCCGGGACACAGGGCGGCCCTGCAGCCCCTCAGAGCGGGTGTAACCGTCGGGAGAAGGGGCGGGGACAGCCCCGGGCCTCCTGCCGGCCCTGGGGCCCGCGGCTGCAGCGGAACGCAACGGCGGGCGGAGGTTTGCGGAGGGCCGGTTTGAGCCGGGCACAGCGCCGCGCGGAGGGTGGCGGCGAGCCCGACTCACGGTACCGGCGAGCCCGACTCACGGTACCGGCATGAAGGAGCTGGCGCCCTCCGTGAAGATGGAATGCGACATTTTGGACGCGCTGGAGGCCCTGGGGTAATAGGGGGGAGCCGCGGCCCCCCCACCTTTGCGGGGAGGGAGGCCGAGGGGACCCCGTCGCCTCGCTGCTCTGCCGGGCACAGAGCGGGGACTCTTCGGATCGGGGAGGAGGTCGAGCCCGGGTCGGGGGGCGGAGGGGTGCGGCGTGAGACAGAGGACAGGACTTAGAGTTCTGGAGTGCCCGGTGGCGGCCGTGGCTGGGCCTTTAGCCTCGCCCGGGATCGGAGTCACAGCATCTGCGTTGGGCTTATCCTGGCTGTAATGGGGGTTAGGCGAAGGAAGAGCGTCTGGAAGGGTGTTTGCTGGGGTGTAGCGAGGGTTGAAAGAGGCCGTGTCTACTCACGGTGGGGAGGCCGGGCCTCCCGCTGTCCGCCCGGCTTCAGCTTGCCGCGAAGTGCTCCTCCAGGTAGAACAGAGCAGAAACAGTGTAAAATTGAGTTCAGTTTTCTGTTATCTTATTGACAGTGTTGTCCCAAAAGTACATCACCAGGATAATGTTGTAGGGAAATTTGACTAAACACTGGAATTCTTGTCTGTTCAGTGTATACTGAGACATGAAACTGTTTTCACGTACGCATGATACATGCGGATGCCTTCTGTTGTCTGACAGACCATTTTGTTCACCACTCATTTACTGGTCTGTTTAAAAATAGTCTCAGTTATTCTTTGATAAAAGTAACTTAAAAAGAGTAATTACTTCCAGTATAGTTACTAATCAGCTTGTGGCAAAATGGTTTTAAACCATACATATTTTATGGTAAACTAGTTTCATATCAGTAATGTTTATCTCTCTCTGCAGGTACACTGGTCCTCTGTTGGAGGAGGGAGCCCTGAACAAAGCAGCAGAAAATGGATTGTCTTCACCAGAGTTTTTCGAGCTTTGTGTTTGGTTAGGTTCCCAAATAAAGTCACTTTGTAATATGGAAGAAAGCATCACTGCAGCAGATGGTGTGTGCATTTTAATTTATTAAAGCAGCTTAGTATTTGCGCAGTGGGTTTAGGCCCATATTGTTCAGCTGGTAGTGAATTTGCAGTGTTGAAGTTTAGCAGATAGAGAAAGGGTAGTCAAACAGGCTTATATTTGCATGGATGTGGCTCATAGATTAAGTCTTGTCGTGTGAAATTTCTTTCAAAACAAAAAAGGTGCTTGTGGTTTGGGGAGTTTTTTATAGATCTTTGTAAATACGAAAAGTACTTTCATGCATCCTTGAGTAGTTGTTTTATGTAATCATATTTTAATGGAATCATTATTGGAAGAGACCTTAAAGATCATCTAATTCTAACCCACTTGCCACGGGCAGGGACACCTTCCACTAGGCCATCTTGCTCAAAGTCTCATCCACCCTGGCCTTGAGACTTCCATGGATTTTGATGGCTTAAATTCCACTGGCAAATATTTTTAGCTACTTGGTCCAGTACAGTGTTCCTTTCAGCACTGTGTGTGGATACTCAAGTTGCATGTTACCACTACCTGATTTTTTTTGAGTACTAAAACTTGGATAAGATTTGGTATTGATTGTGTTTTCACAAAAAAAGTAGTAAAACTAAAAACAACCATTGGAAATAATGGGTTCATGACTCCTAAAACTTGTTCATCAGAAAATTAATTACATTGATATGCTGCTTTGTGACGTAAGCTGTTCACTTCATAGTGATGTTCAATTGCATCAGTCCTCAAAGACTGCTGTGGCATCACCACCTTTTTCAAAACTTTGCACTTGTTTATTCCCATAGGTGATAAAGATATAGAGAGCTTCCAACTTGAGATTAGTGGCTTTCTGAGAGAAATGGCTTGTCCATATCCATCACTTATATCTGGAGACATCAAGGACAGATTAAGAGAAAAAGAAGATTGTCTTAAACTCCTCTGTAAGTTACAAGCATTTCTTATTCCCACTTATAATACAGTATTGTATGTGCATCTCTGTCATTGTTCTAAAATTACATTAAATAGCGCTTTATGTGTATTTAACTATATGTGTACAGTTATATAACCTAACTGAGCATGCATCATCTCACTTGTGCAGAAATGGAAAATAGAAAACTATTAGGAAACTATTTTAGTAGAAATTAAACTTTATTTGTGAAGTGTGGTTCAATCTGCTGAGGCCTCATCCCTCTCCTGATCCAGTTCCACCTCTGCTGAAACTGAGACCTTGCTTCCTGTGTTTCTGAGAATTTTCTGGACATCTTAAAAGGAAATGCTTCCTGATTTGAAAGTGCGTGATTGAGAGAAGTAAAGTTTAGGTTTAAGATGGAGTTGGACAAAGCAGTAGCAGCAGGAACCAGTGCGATAATACAAAACTAGACAAGAAACTAGGGGTCTGGTGGCAGGAGTGGGTTAAGCAGTTAAATATGATGTGTAGACTGAAGATAGGAAGTCAGGTGAGAGTTCAGGTAAGAAATGGGAAACTGATACTGACCTGTCCAGGGGAGAGTCTCGTTTTTATCAGGGTTGTCTTATAAATGTATAGTTGTATTTGTGTATGAGAATGTGGATGCAGAAATATTCATGTGTTTCTAAATCTGCCGTTATGATGCTTTTCTCTCTAGTATTTCTAAGTACAGAACTTCAGGCTTTAAAGATACTGCACAGCAAGAAAATGAAAGGCTCTCATTTGGAAAAACACAATGAAATTTACCAGGAAGTGCAAGCTATTTGCGATGGACTGGGCCTGCCAAACTCCTCATCTTCTGAAATTCCTCCCTTGTTAACCAATGTGGAACAAAAGGTATGGGCTTTTATGTGTTCTCTCAATTGTTAAATTGTAGGCATTGTCTCTGAAAGTATTCTTCTTTAAGGGCCCAACAGTCTAATCCACAAAAGCCCTATCTGACAAGTGTAGGGGAATTTTTATTCTGAAAGCCAGCTTAGTGTTTAACTGTTTTGTTTATGAAGTGAAGTATTTCAGCATTTCCTTGAGGATGTGATGTACCTGGTGAGGCATACTTTGCCATGCAAATTTAAGGCATGAGTTGAAGTAACATAGTTTTCATGTTACCCATTCAAATGTGCTACAGCAAGCAGAAGACTTTGGGCAATAACTGACTGTGCGTTTATATACCTGTAGTTGTTTCTGGGATGTATTTTAATTTAATGTCCAGAACTTAAATTTTTGCTTTTTAGCGTATGACCTTTTTTACTTGGAGGCATTGACTTGACAGTGCCATTTCCATAGTTGCAGAAAAGGATGAAAATGCTTGACTTACTGGCAGCCAGAGAGTAAGCCAACATAAGCTTTCATTCAACAGGATAGCTTTTTCAGGTTTTTTTAGGTCCCACCAGTTTCTGTTCATTTCAGAGATGCAGTCCTTAATTTGACTTCCTCGTTGCAGAATGTAAATAGGCTCTTGGGGTGGAATTTATCTTTTCTGTCAGGCAACTGAAAGTTTTGCTCTTTATTTCTCCCTAATATTTGTGGAGAGAGTGGGTGACCAATCCCCTTTAAGAATTATGGGAGATACATGGAATGAATCTGTCTGTGCTGCTGAGTAAAAATTTTGCATGATGATGCTGCTTTTCCCTTCCTCCTCCTCAGCCAGGGGGCAGTTGAATATTTAGAGGTTTGGGGGAGAGGGCCTGTTACTTGCATGGTTTTCTTACATCTGTAGGACTTTAGCGTGACAAAACAGTACCTTTAATAGATTCATTAATGAAAAGCAGCATCCAGGTGATGGTGAAAGATGTCTGTTCCTGCACTATTAACTGTGCTTGATCCATTTAGTTCTAATCTTTATATCCATTAAATTTTTTTTAAAGGATGAGGAAACAGTTCTAGTACTGTTTTGTAAGGATTAAAATGTCAGGACAGCGAGAATTACTATATTTTTATACAGCAGATTTTAAAGTAAATATTTTTGTATCAAACAAATCCAGTAACTATTTGGGTTTTAAACTATTTTTAGAGAGCGTGTGAACTTCCAAAGCAGTCCCTTAAATATTTTGTTACCAAGGTCATGGATTATACAGAAGGTCAAATAGTCAAATATATTTGTCTTCATCTAGCTTTTAATTGGTTTGCTTTTTACAGCTGAGTGTGTGAGAACTTTAAGATAACTTTGCTGTTACAATTTGTTTTGCATTTTTCTGGGTAGGTTTTCACTGCTCTCTTACCTGGACAATCCTTTTGTATTGTTCCCACTACATATGCAAGCTTCTTTCTGGGTTGCGATGGTGTCTTTCTTTAAACTCCTGCTTATCCTTCATAATCTAGGGCAACTGTTGTGTTTAGGAATGTAGGTTATAGCATAGATTTTCATATCAGTTGTATTCTTGTCCTCTGGCAGACAGGGGTACGTCAGAGCTCTTGTGTTCATAGCCCTGTCATCAGTCAAGGCTGGACAATGTATTCTGCAGCTGTAAGGCAGCTCAGTCTATTTCATCATTATAGTTGTAGGATATGTCCTCAGATTTCTGCTGAGGGAAGCAGGGGAGTGAGGTGGAGATTCAGTAATCTGAACTTGTAATATGACTTGTAGTGTGTCACAGACGCGAATGTAGACCAGTTCACCAGTGAGAAGATTCCTCCTTAAATATTACTTGATTAATAAACCTGTTACTGGGTAAAATTACATGGGTATCCTCTTTAACTTGGAGAGAAAGGTTGGAGAAATTTGGGGGCAGTTTCCCAGTCAGTAAAGGATTGTGTCATTTAGCTGGTCTTGTTTCTTCTAGTTCTGATTTTCACTGATTCTCTTCCATAATTATTTTCTCTAAACTTCCTTTCATTTTTCAGTTTGTGGCATTGGAGTATGCAGTGCTGAGTTAGGTCTTTTAACTGTGATCATCTTGTGATGGCAGATGGCAGAATGTTTGGCTTTTTTGTACGTGGAGCCCAGTGTTGTATTTACCTCTTAGCTGCCCTTGCAGCTAAACTTGCAATAATTCTAATCTCTACACAGTATTCAGCATCACTGGTTTCCAAATTTTCTTTCACTCAATAGCTATAAATTACATCAAGGATTTGTTTTGGCATTGCTGGGTTGTTTTGTTCCAGAAGGCAATCTCATTTTGAATAGATTCTTCTCTTCAACTCATTAAAACCTTTTGAGTTTATATTGCCGACCTTAATGGTATATGGATACATACCTCTTGCCTAATAGGATTTTTAATTCATCTGCTGTTTATTCCTTCTCTAGTAATTACTTATTTCTTACTCTCTTGCTGTCATGCTGGTCTAACCATATTGCTCCAGGTTTTGATTCTTCAGACACTTATCTAAATTCAAGTATGTTATGTGCTTGGACGCATTGAAATTTTGAGGTAAATTATGAGAGGCATCCTGTACATGGTTCACTAAAAGCAGAACAAATTGGCTGCATTTAGAAGACAGAAAAGTCAGAACCCTGGAGAAGAGCTGTGCAAAGGAAGTTCCTTCAAGAAAAGGATGTAGAGGTTTCTTGTAATGAGAGAGGAGAATGCGGTGGAGTTTGGAAGACAGAGAGAGCACACCTCATCCCTAATTTCGGAGGGCAAAAACTAATGGAAGAAATACAAGCAATGCTGATTGGGGTGAATGCAAAGGTCTTAAACACGGTGTTAAATGGAAGCAATCACAGGATTAGGAGAAAGAAGAGAGAGAATGACTGTATACCTGTCATATCTCCTGCCTTTCTTATTAGCACCCATCACCAGAACTTTGTAGCCAAGTGTCGCATTTTACAACAGAACTCCTAGCTTCCAGTTGTTACATTTTCTTAGTTGTAGGTACAACACTTAATAATAAGTAAAATGATGAATTTAACTAGCCCTTCTGCCTGTATGCAGTTGATGAATTTGCCATGTACATATTTTTCTATTATAAATGGGAAAAGTAGTGTGCCGTAAAATATTTTTGTATAGAGGTTAGTCGTGCAGTAAAAGTATTCAGGAAATCTTTTTGTCATGGATAAGCCAGAAGAAGCATATCTGGTTTTATGAGTCTGCTAAAAAAAATGTGCTGTGTTTGATCTTATGAGTAGCAGATTGTGATTACTGCAAGTTGTGCTGGAATAAACAGAAGTATAGTTTGTGTTCTGAGAAGAAGTATGTGTTTCATTTCAGATAAAGGACATTCTCTCAAAAGTTCAAAACAACCATGTGGGGAAGTCACTACTAACAAAACCTCTGAATTCTGAACAAGTGGTAAATAAAAGTCTCTCAATTTCTTTATTGTATTTAATGGGATGTCAAAATTAATGCTTATGGCCTCATCTAACTTTGTCCATTTTACAGTCAGTAGTCTGTTGCTAAATATTAATACTAAAATTCAATTGGTAAATACTAATGTTAATCAGATACTTCCAGAATTAATGTTATAAACCAGACTTTTTGTGGATTCATCTGCTTTCAAAATATTTTGTATGCACATACTACTGTAGCACTACACAAGTGCATCTCAAATTTTATGTAGTTCATAGTGATCATCCGGGGATTATCCTCTCAGTTGCTGATTGGGGTTAACTTTAAATTGACTTCTATAACTTTATAGATTTGAATGTTTGAATTTTTATTATAACACTGCAGGAAAGATTGGAAAAAATCAATGATGCTCTTCGGAGTGAGTATGAATGTCGCCGACGCATGTTAATGAAGAGGCTGGATGTGACAGTACAGTCTTTTGGCTGGTCTGATAGAGCAAAGGTAAGCTGGATGAATTTTTTGCTTCTCGTACATAGGAGTCTGCTACAGTTCCCCAGATCTTCCTACTGAATGGTGCATACTATGTAAATACACTTCCATTACTGTTGCCTTCTTTCCAACCAGTTTCTCATCAGTGGTTATAACATCCAAGTCCTGGAAGGAAAAGGATTTGATTAGATGGCACAGTCCATCCTTGTGTCTGTTTATAGCTTCACAATTATAAATTTTAGCATCCTCTGTTGGGACTTATCACTTTAATAAGTTCACATCTCCCCTTTTCATTTCCTATATACACCCCTCTCCAGTCAAGTAAATTGGGAAGCATCCTCAGCATTTCTCATGCAGATGCAAGAGGACTATAAACACTGGGCCTTAGCATAAACTGGGTGCAAAGAGTCACTGCCCATAAAGTCAGTGTGATTACAGTGATTGCTACCTGGCTTGGATTCAGATCTACTGGATGGTCATATGACTACTACATACTACTGATGGTCATTTGAACAGGTTATTTAAATAGTTGCTCATGAGAAAAGCAAGCAATTGTAATCCTTCAGATGGCTAAAAATTCCGAACCACTCTGGATTTTCTCCGTTGGTGTAATCTTAATTATGATAATTTCATTTGTTTGTAGCACTCTGTATATTAAAAAACAGTCATGATTTAACCAGTTTGATCTTTTTGAGCTATAAATATATATTGTTTCTATTCAAGAGAGTGGGGAGATAGGATACAAAAGGTTTGTAATTTGATGAATATACATGTGGAAAGTTGAAGGCTGATGGTTTTGGTCATGAGCTGCAAGATCAACTTTCCTTCAAAAGGCTGGTGTAGAAAGCTTAAGATGGATGTCTTTAAACTTCGAAAGCTTACTGAAAGTATGGATTATTACTAGTCTTTCTGGTGTCACATTTTGTTGTTGACACTTGCAGACAGAATTGTTTTCATAAAGCTCACTAAGTATCACTAGAAGACAGGAGTCTGGATGCTGCTGTGCTATTTTGGAATGGCTCACTATTTTCTGCAGGGGTTGTGAATGCTTTTATGCTGCAGGAAAGGAAAAAGAGGACATTTAGCTCACAGAAGCCAGGACAGGTCTCCATGTGTGTAACTTCTTTGTAGCTGTACCAATGCAACTATGTATTTTAAAGTTTAAAGTGTACTTCTGAAATGTAGTTGATGTTAACTCATGACTAACTTAGGTGAAAATTTGAAGTCATTGATCTTACTCCATTCAAACAATGTGAGAAACAATGAATTTAGTTTTGCAATAGAACAGCAGTTTAAATTTTTAATGATGATGGAGTAGTAAGGTGATTCATTTTCCTATCTTGACGGTTAATGTGAAATAGTATGCAGTTACAGAAATAACCAGGTGAAATATTAATCCAAAATTACATATGATTTTAAATCTTTTTTCCTTATTGTCAAAATATTTTATTGTAACTTCTCCAAGAAGGTTTTTGGGATTGAAAATATTTTGGCATTGATACAGTTCAGATTTATTTATTTTTTTAAGCCAAGAGGCAAATTGTTCTCCTTTTTCAGTTTAGTTGTTAGCTTGCCATTTTTCCTACCCTTAAATAGGTGTTGATACCTTTATCTGCTTTTGATGCTGTGGCATTCTTTTGTGTGTGCTATAGTTTGGATTTTTTTTAAACTTATTCAGTCTCTAAGAGAGATAAGTTTGCAGGCTGAAATGGATCCATAAATGGTGTAGTAATTGCCTAGAAAAACAGTCAAGTAAAGGAACAGCAGCTGTTGTCTGGTCCTCAAAGATCCAGTTTTACTCTCAAGATCACTCTAGTTGTCCCCAGAAAGTGTATTTATTTTTCTTCTTTGTTAAACAAATGAAACATCAAGGTGTGTTTGGAAAAAGTCTCACTTTTTCCTTTTCTCAGTCTTCACTTTTTCATGGCTTGCACAAGTGTTCTGCTGCATTGATACAATTAATTTTTCTTCTACAGGTTGATCTTACTTTGAAGCTGCTCTGTTCTTATCATGTTTAGAAGTGATCTGTTAAATATGGCTATGTAAAGCTCTTAAGAGGGGAGTTTGGACTCATATTTTAGACTTTAGATGTGTTGGAAAACATTAAAGAATCTGATGACAGTGGATAGGAGAGTTTCCTTTGTAATGGTGTTAATTTCAGCATCAGTTAAACATCATCAGCATTTTTTTGTACAATAGTTTCATCAGTATGAAGGGAATTGGTAACAACTGGCAGTATATTTTGTAAGATAACATAGATTCTTAGGCATTCCACCCTGTGTTCAAATTGAAGCTGAGACCAGTTCACGGTTTATGGTACACGTTTGCGTGTTCTATGCCTAGCAAATAAGTTGTGTTTGATTTTTATCATTTAGGTAAAAACAGATGATATAGCACGAATCTATCAGCCCAAACGCTATGCATTATCTCCAAAGTCAACTATTACATTAGCTCACCTTCTTGCTGCTCGAGAAGATTTGTCAAAGATTATAAGAACAAGTAGTGGATCAACACGAGAAAATACAGTCTGTGCGATCAACAAGGTATGCTTTTTCTTTTTGGGGTGTGATAAAAGAACATGGGAGTCTACAGACCTGTTAATAGTCATTCTGGATTTACACTCTTTGCTTAATACTTTCATTTCTTTTTGTAAGATACCTGGTGCTTTAAGAAAGGAAGGTTTGCAGCATTCCACTAACCATTGCAGCAGCTTTTCTTATGTTATTACACATTCAGTCATGCCACCGAGTGAAACAGTAGATGAGCAGGAGCAGTATGGGGAGATGTATGTGTGTGCATGTGTGTTTGTGTAAATGACCTCTTTGAGTTCAGTGGAACTGAATGCCTCATGTTAATAAGGATATGTGTCAGTCTTTCTGCTATCAGCTCCTGGGCTACCATTGCCAGGATTATGTCATTCAGTTCATAAACCAGCAGCTTTATTTTGTCAGGATATTATAAATGATAGAAGTTTCTGTGGAAGTGTCATTTTGCTGCAAAGCAAAATTATTTGGTTTAGCTACAGTAATAACTGTACTGCTTTCTTGTGTATGATAAAAGCTGAAGCTTGTGAATAATGGCATTAGTTTCACTATTCAAATGGTGGCATTTTTATTAATCCTTTACTTACAAATTTTTCTAGTTTTGTGCCTCATTTCGATACCTTTTAATATGTTTTCATCCCAAAAATACTGAAATTTCTTAATTATTGTAGGATCTCAGAGAAAGTTTTGGAGTTTTTTTTAGAGGACTTTAGTTGGAGGTGTCTGGGACTGACCAGCATGTGTAAACATTCATTACACAGAAGGTTTAGGAAATACGGAAAAAACAAAAAGACCTACGTGGATACCTTTTTGTCCTTTAACTTTATGTTTTATTTAACTTTGTCCAGTCTCCCTTTTTGTATGCTGGGTAATATCCACCAAAGTCAAGATCCCTTTGGTTTTCATTTTCTTGGAAGTGTTACTTCAGCATGTTACATACTCTGTTCCAGCCCCTAGTGAGTTGTTTTTAACCTAAGGCAAACTGGTGCTCTTTTCAGAGTTGCGTTTCAATTCGCCAGTTCATGGTTTTTGCTAGCTGATTAGGTTTGAGCTTGAACTTTGAAATCTAAGTAGAAGAGCTGCATCATAAGGAGTCTTTTCTATATGAATATATATTGAATGAATTACATATATTACATATTCATACGCATTACATGAATTACGTATATTGTTTATTGTAATACTAATAGTTCATGTGCATGTATTTACTTCATAAATATTTCACAAAAGTAATATGAGCTAGCCAGCTGCGGTTACTGCAATTTTACAGGGGCAAAATGGGATCACTTTCAGAGTTCTGTTGTGTTATGGCAAGTTACAAGGACAGGAAATAGAGATTCTGCTGTCAAGTTCCACACCAGGGGGACCATATTTCCTGTAAAGAGCAGGCAACATGTCTTTGTGCATAGAGAAGTACCCTGTGTCCCTTCAAATTATTACTATTTTTTTAAACTAAAAATGACCTATTTTTCCCTATAGGTTCTGATGGGGAGAGTACCTGACCGTGGAGGCAGACCAACAGAGATTGAACCACCTCCTCCTGAAATGCCTCCTTGGCAAAAGAGACAAGAAGGTGGTGGAAGAGGTGCCTAG
>JAVHNF010080939.1:7400-18544 GCA_034783455.1 Micropsitta finschii | reverse complement strand
TTTTCCAGTCATCGGGAACTTCACCTGACTGCCATGATTTTTCAAATATGATGGACAGTGGCTTAGCAACTTCATTCTCCAGCTCCTTCAGGACCCATCTTACTTTCCAAGTGAAAAATCAGTGTCAGTAGTTGTACGATAGGTTGTTTCAACCTGTGAAGCTGTGTGGCTCCTATCTGCCACTACCACCACCACAGAAGCCTTTGTCTGGGAAGCCGCAGGTCCCACACAGCCTTTTCTTCTTTTCCTGGCCCTGAGGAACTGTGACACCTTCCTCCCAGCCTGTTGATGTTGGGTGAGCTCTTGTGTTACCCTTGTGTTTTGGAGCTGCTTTTTTCTCTCAGGCTCTCTTCTAGGAAGTGGCTGCAGCTCCCAGGACTGGAGGTGCTTGGCTGGCATCCACAATCTGCTTACCACTTCTCTCAACACCACCACTTACTAAAAGACAATTTAAAGCTTCACCTTCATCCTAGATTTTTTAAGTCTTTAGCGGACAGTTACACATCACTAAATACTGGTGAGACACAGGATCCAGAAATCCCATGTCACATTGCTAAGTGAGACTGAGAATAGACTATCACAGTACGCTTATGCTGACAGCAGTGAAGATCTCTTTGCAGGCTTTTCCCTGAGCAACGGTTGTGGCAATAAGTCTGTATTTTTCTGATTCAAGGGCAAGTGATTTTTATCAGACTGACATCTCATGCACTTTGCTCAAGTGCTCTTTTGCCAAATACTCTAACAAGCATGTCTGCAACCAGCAACTCTTCCTGCCTTGCATTCAATTTGCAGACTGCACATTCACAGCTGAAATAGTACCTCCATGTTTTTGGCAGGAAATGAATACATTTGACAGGCACCTAGAGGCATATAAATAAAAATACTAGATTTCTTTCACACTCAGGGACTTAGACAATCTTCCTCTTCTATCTGAGCTCATTAACATTGTGCTTTTGTTGAACCTGCAACATGTAAGATTGCAGGAAACAAGGTCAGACATACGCATCAGAGATGGGTCTCTGCTGGAACATGTCTGTGTTCCTTTCTGTACTATTATTTCTTCCTGAGAAATGTTATTTTCCTCTAAGAAATTTATATTTTTGTCTGCCTACCTTTGTTTCTGAATCTTTTCCAAAGCCTGTGGGTATTTTGGTTGTGCCCTTCTTCTCTTTTTCTTCCCATTAGCATGTTTTCTATGTACCGTCTACATCATAAAGGTGTTAGAGTTGCTGATAAATCATCACAACCTAGATAGCCCTCTTGAGGAACCATCTGTAAACAGGGGAGCTGAGAGCAGTGGGAAAAGAGGAAATGAAGCAAAGGGTTTGGGATTTCTGAACAAATACAAATGTGTGTTCTGCTTCCTTGATGGCACCTGCTGAGACATTAAAGGAATAGCAAACTACAAAAAAAGTCCACGCAGACATGCAGACTCGAAGCCATTACATTTTAAAGGAAAGATTTTCATGGCCTGCAAGGGAGAAGGAGGAATTTATTCAGGAAATATCTTTGCATATCCTTTAAAATGTGCTGGTAAATAACTTACTTTATTTCCTCTTTTTTCTTCTTTTATCTTACTGTAACCCAGTAACACAGTGCTCAACACTAAAGACTACTATCAGACATCCACGTCATCTCTCCTGCGAATGCATCATTAATAATTTGAGGAAAAGTTTTCTTTGTGTGATGCTTTGGCATATACAGACCTGAGAGTCCAGCTACTGGTGACTTGTTTTGGTAACTGAGAACACACTGGAATTAAGCAACAGATTTGTCCCTAGGCAACACTCACAAATCTTCAAAGCTGTGGTACAAGCTAGTTCATTCTCCAAAAAAATGTAGATATTTCCTGGGTCAAGAAAGGGCTGCATCTGCATCTCATCTGTGTTTCTCACAGCATCTCTGAAATGTCCTTATGGAATCTTCCCCAGAAAAAAAAAAAAAAAAAAAAGAATTGGCTAAAAATTCGTGCTATGGCAGAAATCCAGTGACAGTTATTAAAGAAAAAAAACATACAAACAAACAAACAAAAGCAGCAGGGTGTTTGGAATCCATTTCTAGTTACATGGGAAGGACTAGTAATATATTTTACTTTGTGAGATCATCATGCACCTTACTTCAATTTACCCTTGGTTTGATTCAGGTCTGCAGAGACTGCACAGACCATTCAGATTTCATGTCTTTGGTGATGCTACTGAATATCTGTCATCTAACTAATATTTGTGGAGACTTAAGGCAAGTGGCTCCTGTTGAATGCAGAACATGACCAGGGCTGTGAGTTTACAGTAGTATTCTATTTTTAATACAGCATTAGTATCATGTAAAATGCCAGAACAGTTTTTAAATTGAACCTGAGCTTGTCATCACATCAGGCTTGGGAACAGCTTTTCTCGTATCCCCTTCTTCCATCCGTGAATCCTCTGGCCAAGATTCAGCCATCTGCGTAGTCCTGAAGAAATGAAGTTTTTCATGCTGAAGAAGGGGTTAAGATATAAGATCCTTGCCTTTCTTTTAAGTGTTCTCAGAGATTAGTGTGGAAAAGGGCAATACCTCTGTGTTTTCTAGCATAGCTGGCTGCCTTATCTGCTTTTTCTACTTTCAGTGTCAGTGATACATGGCTATGGTTTAAACTCCTCTTTGCCTCTAAGTTTTTTATGATGCTAGAGTTTAAAAGTAACCTAAATATCAACATACTACTTACTGTGCATGTGTGGACCCATACAAAAAGCTATATTTAGCTACCTAGAAATTTCTGTTTCAAAATGTGATTAGTTATTTTTTATGGTTTATTGTGTCTGCTTCTGATTCCCATCTTAATTGTGTACACCTCTTGAAAGAATAATGCTTTATTTATAATGGTTTTTTAACCAAGTTTATATCAGTTCCTTGAGGAAATTGTGTCCAGTAAATACAACTGAGTAAATGGTCATTTTGATTTGTCCTTATCATTGGAAGTGGTTAAGACATAGGCATTTTATCAGCCCAAGATTAAGTTATGAGCTTTCTGTATAATTAAGCTTGTTTCAATTTATTGACAAATCCATCCTAGCTAATCATCTCATTCTTGATTAGTTAAAGAAAATAAATTTACTGCAATGACATTACTTAATGTCAATCAAAATAACAAACTCTCCACCTACTGCAAATTTAGGGCAGAAGTAACTGTGTTTGTTTACACTTCCTAGATGTACAAACTATGGAAAGGCGATATTTTCACTGGATGTCTCTAAAACAAATGAAAAAAAAAAAAAAGCTGTGGAATCAGATATCATCATAGTTAACTGAGAAACTGAATCCTTTCCATAGATTTGCATCTACTGACAGTCATTGGTACCGGAGCATTTAATCATGACCTAAATCCTTTTAGCTTCTTAGCTCTTTCTAGAGAATGAATTTGCGTTACCAAAGAGAAAAGAGAAAGAAAAAAAAAAAATAAAATAAGAGAAATTAAGCAGGAGATTATAAAAACTGTAAGGTGGAATTAGCACACTAGTCTCTGGTACAAATGAGTGCAATATATACCTTCAGCAACTTCTGCTTTGTCCTTTGCATCTTTGCTTTGCCATAGATACATAAACCAGGTGCTAGGTGGAAAAAAATAACTATCACACATCCACACATTCAATCTCTGTTCCATCAGTTATTCTTTAAAAAGTGAGAAAAGCTCTGCTTCAAAAGATTAGAATGATTAAAATGGCATTTCTTTAAACAAAAATTTGGAAGAAGAAGCAGCAACATGAATTAACTTCTGTGGAAGGAGGAAAAAATATATCTTTTCAACAGCCTTTGCTTAACTTGTTTTAAATACAGTCATGGCTGCTCAGACTTCTGTGATACATTTTGTCTCTAGCACCTGATCTAAGTCATATTTTGTGGAGCTGTCTGACACAAAATAGTGTTCTTTTCACTTTCATTACACACTCTTCTGTCTTCAGCCTTAATATCAGCAAACATTATGCATGTGATCAAACAGGCTGTGGAATAAGAACTCATAATACCATGGAAATGTTCCCTAGGTGAGTTCCCATTATTAAGAAAGAAAACAAACAACATTTATTATAGTATTATCAAGCCTAGTTATGCTCATTTTCAGGTTTAGGTAAATTTTGTATCATTCCTGTATCACAGTCTACTGTAAACAGCAATTTTTACCTCCATTACTTGGTAGTTGAATAATTTTTGTTGTGATTTTCACTACCACCTATGAATCTTATCTCCATTAACACTCTTTTCAGACTTATCTGCATTTTCATTGTCTGCTTTCTTCCCACTGTGAGCAGTTTGCATGTCTTTAGGACCAAACTGTTTACTGCAAATGTTGTCTCTTCTTTTATACTCTTAGAAGTCTCAGGTCTCCTGAAGTTTTGTCTTTACAGTCTGCAGCCCTCTACTCTGATTTGAATCAAAGCAAATCTGTGTGTCTGGAAAAGACTTTTTCCTATTGTATTTCTTTCCCAAAGCACTACATATACAAGAAAGTGAACTGTATGACTGAAAAAAGACTTTAAAAATATTTAAAGTACTTTAATATTCACACTTGTGTTATCTTCATTTGAAATGCTACCTCAGCTCCCATATCACACTTGTCCAATGAAATAAAAATTGGAAAACAGGAAATACTGCTGTATCAACTTGTTTTTCAGAGTTATTAGATCAGAAAATTATCTCAGCATTAACAGCCTAGAATTTTGCTGAATGCATGTGTGTCTACATGTGTATGTATGTGATGGGTCATTTACCACTGCTATATTATCAGATTCATACTGCATTTCCCACTCACAATAGCTTTTTCTTTGCATTGATTATTATAAGTGGAAACAACACGAAAGATTCAGATACTCTGTTTTGTTTGCACTTAGGAAGGTTTTATATGTGTGTATATATACACACATACTCAGGATATACAGTTTTCATATCTTTGTGTATTTATACATGTAATATAAATATTTACATGTACAAAATTTCACATTTTTCTAAAAACATTTAGATGCATGTATATGTATTGGTTACATAAGAAAAATGCTATCCTGGTTGTCTTGGACCTTTCTGCAATGCCTGTAGTTCAGTAAACTAGGAAATTTTCTATTGTGTTGCTGGGTTTAACTGATCTTAGACATACTTTTTCACATAGCATAATAAGACATGAAATTTATCACCTTGGTAAATGTGTCCTGAATGATTCTTAAGGAAACTGCTTCTCCTGATCCTACCTTAGAACTAAAGAGAAAGCAAGCTATTGTGAATGAGAGTCAGCAAATGAATATTTTCTGTGTGGCCTGTACAGTTTGTAGGATATATACTTTTAGATACCTGGCCTATGAGAATTAAGGTGGTATAGAAGCCTGAGAACTTCCGGAGAAATATCTAAAATGAAAATTTAATTTTTAATAGTGAGTTGCAAAGCAAGGCTATAAAGGAACACCAACACTAGGGTCAGTTGTGTAGACAGACTCCAGTCTCATATGGTATATTTCAGCTAAGCATTTCAAATTGTATCAAGTTTATCACTAGCTAATATGCCTTTAAAACACTGTATAGAGAAATAAACTACCGATTCCAGTAAAGCATTTAAATTGCACTCAGATAAGTACTTTTTCTAGCTTCTTGTAAAACTGTAGCTTCTGTATGTGACTTAATATGTTTTCTGATAAATTTAGAACCACATGCCAAGTTACACATTAGTCTATTGTACTTAGTTTATAATACTGTGCACAAGCCAAAAACTCCTAAGGCAGTTGCCAGGCTACTGCGCCAACAGAATAAAAATGGCCCTGAGCAGAGGGTCTGTCCTGCAACAAAGAAAATGGGTGACTAGATTGAGAAAGCAGACAAAAGCAGGCTAAAATAAAAACCAATTTTTGCAGGAACTCTAAACAAACCTAGGTATGGATCCACAGAATTTCTAGTAGTCAAAACTACACGTCAAGTATAGGAAACTACAATAATCCTAGAGAACAACTGAGTGTGCAGGGGCAGCCTGCAATTGGCATCTTACTTTATTGCAGGGTATATATTACCTTATGCCTCTATGACAGATTGGTTTGTGCTACAAACCCATCCTGCTATCCACTGAGTAAATAAGTACACAGGCACATAATCATTTATTCTTCACATAACATTCTTGCAGCACTTCAGCTGCCCTACCGAACATGTGAACCAGCAGTACTGACAGGTCCATAGTTTGCCGTGTGTAAAAGTCTGTACTGCTGTTCCTCCAACAGCCTCTTGTCAGCAACAGTTTACATGATAATTGATAACTGTTTGTTGGGCTTTTTATGCGATCCCAGCATGACAGGATGCTGAAGAAGTCAGCTAACTATACGGCCACGTGTGTTTGGTTGCTAATGCCTGTTCCTCCCAGGACAAAACTTCTTATATCCCCACTACCCTGTAAAGCTAAAACTCTGAGTTCAGGTATCTCAAACATGTTTAAGTTGCCTATGGTAATGAAAAATTTGCTTACAAAAATTAAACTATATATCACTTGCATAAATATGAATTGAAATATGAATTGAAAACAATATGAAATGTTGATTAATTATGAATTATGAAGCAAAGTCTTGCAGGAAGGTGATACAATGTCTTTAATACTATTGGTTCTATACATCTGTTTGCATGATTATTATTTTTTTCAAAAATAATTTTACATGCATCAGTTCTCCCCTGTTGTGTATAACATATTTGTTGATAATTGATTTTTTCTGTATAATCCCCAAACCGCAGTTTTCACAAAGCCTACTGCTGACTATCTTTATGAGTAATTTCAAAGAATGCCACTTAATTAATTAATTTTATTGTGGAGTCTTAATGGAGTTGCACAGTAAACCAAATTATTTTTACATTTTCATCTTTATTTCCCTCTGGCATGACAAAGATCTTAATGAAGTTGTGTTTCAGAGATCTCTGTATCTTTCCCACCTGCTTTCCTCTCACACTTCTGTGTTCTGTAAATAATTTTTACTACGTTCTACACTGTCACAGGCTACTTTTCAAAAGGTAGTCAAAGATTTTTTATGGAGTTTTCCAAATGTATGGAGTTAGCTTGAGATGGCATTAGATCTCCTTTATCTCCTTCTTGCAAGTGACATACAAGCAAAAGGGTCTCATCAGGTCCTGATTTACTTACAAATGCAGTCTAAATCACATAATCCTTGGCAAACTGCTGAGCCTGAGATTAAAGCAGACTAGTCAGCTCAACAAGACTCTCTGTCTGCTGTGGGAATTTGAAAAGTACAAGCCATATGTCTCCAGATATGTACTGTAAAATCTTCATCAAAATAAAATTTACATACCTGCCAAATAAAGATTCCTGCCTGCCTTACATCAGGTGTTGCTGCTTGCAGGAATACTGCCATCATGGACAAGTAGACAGATGTAAGATCTCTGGAGACAACAGAGTGAGAAATATTTTAAATAAAGTTTACCTTTCTTTTCTTCCACCAAAGGAGCTGTTGGTAGAGTGTGTATAGGTTATGGTCCATGTTTCCCTTGTGCTAGCTTAACTATGTGGGCACGCCAGTCTACTTATTCATATAATGTATGAAAATATAAAATGAGAGCAGAAAATGAGTGGACATTGTTTTATCATATAAACTTTTGGAAGCACATCTGGTGATATGAATTTATTAAGCAGTATCTGTCTCGGAATCACAAAATTCCAGACTGGTTGAGGCTAAAAGTGACCCCTATAGATCATCTAGTACAACATATACATGTACTTGTACATGTACTACAACATGGTCTTGTTCAACATCTTTGTCAGTGACATGGACAGTGGGATTGATTGCACCCTCAGCAAGTTTGCTGATGACACCAAGCTGTGTGGTTCGGTTGATACGCTGGAGGGAAGGGATGCCATCCAGAGGGACCTCGACACACTTGTGAGGTGGGCTGATGCCAACCTTATGAAGTTTAACCATGACAAGTGCAAGGTCCTTCACCTGGGTCGAAACAATCCCAGGCACAGCTACAGGTTGGGCAGAGAAGAGATTCAGAGCAGCCCTGCAGAGAAGGTTGATGAGAAAATTGATGAGAAAATGAACATGAGCCAGCTTCAGTGTGTGCTCACAGCCCTGAAAGTCAACCGTATCCTGGGCTGCATCAAAAGAAGTGTGACCAGACCTCCAAGAATTTTTCCTTACAGAATAGGGACTGAGAGACCAGTGAATGGAAGGTGGGTCAATTACAAGATTTGTTTTATGTGCTCTGATGCTCTAGGTTATAGACTGATTCAATTTGCATACTTATTATTGCTTAACCTGCTCTGACAGGAGACCCTTAAGGTCTTTGTAGATACTACTGAATGGCTATCTCGTTTCAGTTCAGCAGATTCTCTGCAGCCCTTACTGAAAGAAGCATTTTTTAAATTTATTTATAGAACTAAAAAAGCAAATTGCAGCAGACACAACTACATCTCCACAGAGTAGTAGGGATCTACACCACTGGCTCATAAACTGTCCCCACAGATGAAGTCTTTCCTCTATTTAATTCCTTCCTTCATAGAGGAATACATGCATTTAACACGGACTAGAGCTTTGACCTGTCAAAACAACGCATCTATCACAGAACTGAAATCTTTAGCTATCATCATTCCTGATAGCCCAAAGGAAAACGACCTTACGAACACTTGGAATTTTAGAGAAATTCACCAAAATCCTTGAAAAGAAAACACTAATATGCAATAGATGGCTTAGTGGTGACATTTATGGGTTTCATCTAACAATTGAAGAAGAAAGTCATGATTCACAGATTTAATTATGTCCCTTCTATTGTTGGTGGTTATAGAACAATTCTGGGCTGGGTGACTTTGTCTTTACAAAGAAACATTCTCAGCCCTCATTTTTATCATGAAATACAGCAAGTATGCACAATGCACTACACACAAAGATTTTCAAAGTGCTTCATTGCTGAAATTGAAAACAAAAGCAAATCCTTAATGATTGATAATAGGACTGAAAGTATGGGATTGCTGCTCATTCTAAATATATGGCGGTGCTGTGCAATAGTGGCAAAACCAGTTAAGTTATAATAAATCGGTTAAAGGCATAAAGTTAATGCACATGGCATTCAATATCATTGTGGATGCTTTCATACTGGAGCAAAGAGGCCTCTGCCTAACTGTGTGTGGATAAGAATGTGCACAGTACGGAACAGTGCTGTGGGACACAGTGATTACTAAATATGCCAGCTGAGAGATGAGAAAACAAAGTCTTACACTAAGAGCGCAGGCAGTGCAGAGCAACTTTCTCATACACACACACACAGTTGGCTCCTGTGAATATATTGATACATCCACACATGGGAATATGCCAAAAATAAGGGATAGTCTCAGATCATGAGCCAAGCCACAGCATTCAAGTGCCAGACATTTTTCTCCTGAGGCGCCTGCTCTTCTGGCCACTTGCATCCAGCTTCCAGTTTTTTTATGCCCTCCTGAACAATGAAAAGGACTTTGTCCAGGATCTGTGGATACAGACTCTAATGCTACAGTGATGAGCAGCAGTTCAATAACCCCAGGAAATCAGACATGCAGACAGTTGCTTCATATTCTGAATCAGCACTGTGGAAAGATTTTTGTTCCTAGCAACACTAACCAAAATCACATATCAGCAGGAGGAGGGCTCATAGATGCAGTGGTATTGCTAGCATGATTCTCTAATTAACTGAAAGATTAGCAGTGATTTCCTAAGTCCACATGAAATTAGCTGTGGAATTTATAAACAGACAAATCTTCCACCTATTAACTGCCCATTATGCTGAATACCTAAACCTAGAACTCTTTAGGACAATTGAGGACAGAAATGGAAGAAGCCTGAATATGCTGCATATGGCATCATGAAGAAAAAATAAAATTCAATTAACTTCCCCATTTATTGTTATGAAAGGATTCAATTTGTGATCTAAACACACTGATTAACCCACTCAAATCCCAAACAAAACAGCCTCAAGACAGATCACTAAGGTAGATGTGAATGCCACAAAAACTCATTCCAAGTCTGGCATACCTGAGGGGACTGAGGAGATTAGACGCTAGGCTGCAAATGTTTAATGCAGCAAATAAAGGATCCTCACTACTGAAGATGTTATAAGAATGTTATTGTCCTGAGGGGTTTCGCTGGTATTAGAAATCTGAAGGACCAAATAAATTCTTGGGAGACAATTCTAAAATATTCAGACATTTATATTAAGAGGTTTGGCTTTCATAGTATGGTTTTAATACAACTGAGTTTCTACAAAAGGATTTTCTTACCACACAATCTAAGCCATGTGTCTTTTCAGATCCCTTTTGTTCATTGCACCAACAAAACTAACCCTTAGGTTTATTGGTTAGCACAGTCTTTTAGCACTAGTGATCCACTTTTAAAATCCTCACATGTCAGGAGGTAAAACTCAGTGGAGGTTATCAGACTGAACGAGACCACCTTTTAGAAGATAGTCATCCCCTTCAGGTTCTCAATTACTTCTCCAATGCCCTGCCACAAAAAGGAAAAAGCTCTCTAATGCAGATGAAGAGAGAACTGATCAAAAACACCACACCAAAAAGAACAGGTTATAAAAAGAAAACTATAAAGAGCTGAGAATTGAAACTGGCAGGGAATGTATATTGGGACTAAGACCTGAAAGAAGAGGTCAGCCAGAACAATTAACAAGGATTTCCGATTAAAAAAAAGAATAGGAAACAGAGCTGTGAGATCTATAGAAACAGACTAAGACAGGCAGGAAGGTCATGTGTGCAATGAGACAGCCAAAGGGGACAACCGGGACTGAAAAGTTAAGAGGAAAATAAATCAGAAAAGTGATAAGAAAAGGAAATGGGAGAAGTATAATAAGCACAGAAAAATCTCACAATATCTAGCATGATTTCCCGGAAAGTCTGAAATGGAACCTAATGTTCTTGTGTCTTCCCACTCCTCTAAGGTAAATATGTGTTTATATCTATTTAGAATAGTGTCCATCTCTTCTAGCTTAAAGGAGACAACAAATTTAGAGATGACAGTTTCCCTACTAGCTCAAAAGGACTGACTGTGTTGAATGTAGATATGCACTATGTGGTGTCAAGAGAGAGCAGATTTAGATTAGATATTAGGAGAAAAGTTCTTCCCTGTGAGGGTGGTGAGACACTGGCCCAGGTTGCCCAGAGAAGC
>JAVHNF010080912.1:0-15073 GCA_034783455.1 Micropsitta finschii | reverse complement strand
TCTGTAAGTGACCCCACACTGAATCTGTGTACACTCAGCTCAGTGCCACTGTGCAAGGTGAGCTTTAGTTCCTAAATAATTAATGCTGAGGTATTCAAAATAGCTTGTATATGAAATAAAATGGTTGAATAGCTAAATATGTACAGTTAAGAATTAATGTAAGGTTATTTGTGTGAATTTTCAGTAAATGTATTGAGGGCCAAATTCTCCCTTGAATTACTAGAATTAATTAAATTCTGTTTAAACGAAGGATGAAAGCTGTACATTCAGTCTTATGCAGAATATATCATGATTTCATCTTTATTATTCTATATTGCATTTCCTTGTTAAGAGTGCACAAAGCAAAAGGCACTCTATACTCTTCTGTTTGTAAGGATTGCTCATGCACTACAGTGAAATGCAGCTATGTGAAGCTGTATTTCAGTGAGGACTGACTGGTTTCTACTGTACTGCTGCCCTATTCAACCTTTTGTTGCAAGTAATGTTACAAAATAACGCAAGTGGCAGCTTTCCCATTTGGAAGTCACATAGGTGTTTATATATGATCTAGTTATTCTAAGCAGAATTTAGGGGAAAAAAATGAGGGTTAACTCCATTTTATGAGAATGCCAAATACCCTTTAACAATCCCCACCACCAGGCATCAGTTTTTTGTGTTGTTTGTTTGTCAAAGTGGAAGCTGTCAAAGAGATTTGTTAAAGAAGTGTGTATAGTCAGGGCTTTGTTAACAGTCTCTCTCAGTACTTTTTATGCTCCCAAACTTACTCCCTTCTTTGAAAAGAAAATTAAGCTTTTTTCTTTTAATTTTAGAGAAGGAAAAAATAGTGTTTAGGCAATGTGTATAGGCAATGTGCCAGAAGTGTAACAGCTTCATAAAGTCCTCAAAGACAAAATCAAGGTCTTATGCAAATATTGATTCTAATTAATTCCGTAACAATAGCTCCTTGTCCTAGGCAGCCCTTTTAGCCACTTCCTTCAGTTCCTTGACTGGTGAGTTCTGCCTGTTCAGTGTGAATTTAGAGTACCCCAGCAGAATATGTGAGCTGTGGTGTACTTGTTGATGTCTGCTGGGAGTGCATAAGGCATTGTGTCTTTTGGCCCCTGACAAGAAGTATCAGGTCTGCAAATGAGCTCAGGATGTGCTGGGATTGCCAGAAGACACGTGCATGGACTTTGTAATGTTACATTGAGAAAGTGTGGAGGGTTTTTCTAAAAAGTATCTTAAAGTTGTTTTTAATGGATGAAGTTGATTGATTGGGCACATTAAAAAAATCATTAATGGTTTGTTCAGATACTAATTAGAAATAGCTGAGATGATTGGTTGGAGCTTGATGATCTTAAGGTCCTTATGATCTTAAGGTCCTTTCTAACCCTAACTATTTTATGATTCTCGAATAGGACTTTTTCCCAGAAGAGGGAAATCCTGTTCTCAGGATAAGAGGTCCTAAATATTCACAGAGGTCCTGGACATTGCTGAAATGTCTCCCATTAGTATTAGTGACAAACTTTTATTGAGGTAGTGGCCAAAGCATTATCTCAGCCCACTGTAGAAGGCAGTGCCTGCCAAACCTTGTGGCCATGCAGAGGTTTTGGACCTGTCTCTCCTTCCTGGAAGAGGCAATAACCAGCTACTGTCAGAGAGACAGGTAGCTTTAACCAGCACTGTTTCTGGAGAATGGGGACACAAGTGCTCTGAGTGGTTAATAAGTGGGCAAATACAACTTCCTTCTTGTGTGGCTTCCCCACTCTTAAAGGCTGCCTTCAGTTAGAGCTTGTTGCTGAGTGTAGCATCAGTGGCATGACTTCAGGTGTTTCAACTCTAGAACTTTTGGAAGATATGGAACATTACACACACATTACTGAGGATTTTGAAATGATCAAATGAAGTGTTCTTCCAGACTAAGAACCTTTTGGACAAAAGGTCATTGGTTTAATCCGTTGAAACCTTTGCATTAATCTAAAAAAAGATATAATTTAAAGAGATTTTAATCATAAGGCTTTTATCTAGTTAATAAAAAATTCCTAAAAATCCTTTCAGTTTTTAAGGATGATTCTGTTCCCTGTTTTGGCTTTGAGCTGTGGGATCCACATGGCCGGCTATTGCTGCTTGTTCTGAAAGTGCAAACCTGGTTGTACAAAAAGAGCAGAGCTGTCTGTTAATGTGTGTTGGTGTTTACTTCTTTAATTTTTTTAGTAAAGAATGTAGAACAGTATTCTTTCGGTTGTTCCAGTATCCCCAGCTGTGGGAGTGTTGGCAGTCTTGGTCTTTTTATCAGTTACCAATGCAGGCAATAGTCCAGTAGGCATCTAAGTCAGTGGTGAGTAGCACCGATCATGTATCTTCTACCTTTTAAAGAACCTGGTTTATAATGTTTTTTATGAGCTTGATATTAATTTTTTATGAGCTTGACTCTTCATGTGTGTGGTAGTTTAATCTACCTGCTTCTGTTTCACTTCTTTTCAAATCAGCCTTCTGCTGCTTTTCACAGCAGGAGCTGAAGTTGGACAGGGAGAAGGTAAGCAAGTGCCTGTGTAGAGTGTGTACTGTAGCGGGCTGAATGCACAAAGCTGCAGTGTTACCACTGGCTAGCCAACCATTCAAAGCATAACTTTTTAATAATAAAGACTATTCTCTCTTCTTTTTTTTTTTTTTTTTTTTTTACTTTTATTAAAACATCAGACATGTGAAACTTATCAAACACAAAGCTATATCCTGAGTTGGTTTAAACTGGAATGGTTCCATGGGTTTCAGAGAAGCTCTGACAAGTCTGATCAGCTGGGAGCTGAACAACAGTGTTTGCATTCAAAGATCCTTTCCCCATTGGTGCACACTGATAATCTCCCTTCCTCTTAATGTTCATAACCAAAATAAAGTACAGCATTCAATAAACCTCTTTTGCCAACAAATACACTGTAACAATACTTTGACTTCAATAATTTTGCAATGACCTATAGGGATTTGAGAGGGGTTCTTGTTATAACACAGGTAGGTGTTATTCCTCTTCCTAGAGGTAGGAAAGCTGTGGGAGTTGCCAAATCTCACATGGTATAAATAACAGAGATCAGCCCCTTGTGTGCTTGTGAGTCTTACTTACCAGATCAACTCTTACAGCTGTAAGAAGTAACATAAGTTGATCTGAGAAGTCTTTGCATTGACAAAATCATCCAATAATTAAAAATGTCCTTCATTTGACTGTTATTTGCATTCTTTCAGGCTGCCTGTGTTAGGATGTTTTTATGATTGGGGTTTTTTTTTAGATATATCATCCAGTACATTTGGCTAAGATTAAACCCCAAATCTATATCATATATGCATATGAGCTCAGGGATGCACAGAGATTGTGTGTGTGCATATATGTTAGTATAATATGGATATTCCCCCATGTTTTTTACAAAGCCTTTATTTAAAAAGCCTGTCTGCATAAATTCACTCTGGTGTACATTTCTTTTCTTAAAATGATATTTGTATTTAAAGCCTGGTGGTATTAAATTGTTAGTCTTGCTGCAAGTTTTATATAAATCTGCTTTACTTTATGGAATACTTTTTACACATCGAGCAGTAGTTCCTGTAAGAAGTAAGCTCTATTGCACTTCTGATGCCACAGAACTGGTAAAGGCTGTTGAAGGGTAAATAGTGACTGAGCAATGGTTATGGGTTTGTGGTGTGCTTTCTAGAGGTCTGTCAGTCAACAGCATGTGCCAAGAGACCAATGACTGCAATTCTAAGTTAAAAATCAGGTTTAGTGACTACTTTCTTCCCCTTAAAGCAGTGATGAAATAGCTTCTTTTGTTTCCAAAACCAAATTACAAGTTTTGGATCTTGTTTTGACTTCAAACTTCAATCCAAGCAGCTTCGCTGACGAGTTTTTGACTTGGTGTTAGGCCAGCAGCTTCAAAGGTTTTATCCTGTCAATGCGTTGTGCTTTTTCACACCATGTAAGAATTAGGCTTGCTGAAATTCTTCATGGTGAAGGGTGCAAGTACAGTGTATGGGCTGGAATGTCTAATAATTAAACCAAGCTGAATCAGCATGCTGTGATACCGATTAATATAGCTTAAAATCACATATTTATGTAACTATTACACCTAGTAATATACATTATTATACAGGCTGCTCACTTGTCACTTGTAAAGCCAGCCTTGTGCATGATTGTGCAATTGCAGTAGATTTAACATGGCATAAATATGGTGTTGGAGGCAGAACTGAGCTTGTTTGTACCTTTTGTAATACTGTGCACAATAATTTGGTCCCTTAAATGTGACTGAGTCAGACTTCTCTGAAATAGGGCTTGTGATTGTGCCATTTATAAAGGCTTATGAATGATTCACTGAAGTCTGCCCTACAGTCATTTCATACTGGCTTAACTCTTTCACTGCACATCTGGAGGTTTTCATTTTTTCTCTCTGTTCTTTAAACTGCAGGAATATCATTTGGGTGATGCCCAGTATGGTAGGTTGCACTGTAACAAATATATCTTGTGTAGGTCCTATCTGTGGGTTGTTCCCCTTTATACATGGCCATCTTCCAAGTGGTGGAGTAAGAGCAATGCAAAGTGGTTGCTTTTGAACTAAGGAAATACACACAATAATAAATTGTGTAAATGCAAATCAGGAAAAAACAACTTAATGTAAGTGATGAGCCTTTTAAGGCAGTCTTCTGTCTCTGATGTCATTATTCATTTGCTCAGAGGTATGGTAATAAGCACAGGCTCAAAGTTGTCTATCGTGTTTAATTAGTGTCGTACCTCTAGAACTGGTAAAAACTTTTTTCATGTGTTTTTCCAGGCCTGACATATGCTTGACCATGTGTTTTGATAAATTGATACATAATTTTGGGGCAAATCTACCATAACTTTGTGTTTAACAAAACAGAGTTGAAAGTAAGGCAGACGTGTACATGGGAATGAAGAAACTTAAAAGGAGTCACACACTGTTGCTTGGGCTTGGGTTTTTTCCTGTTAACACCCTTGCCAAAAAAGACCTGCAAATCCCCCACCAACAAATGATAGCCCAGAAGGCCATCTTGAAATGTCAGTCATCAGCAGAGTTATTAAAATCTTATTTTTCTTCATTTTGCAAATGTGATTGTAGCTGCTCAAGGAAAATCAGTAATGGAAAAAAGCTGCAGAATATTCGCATGGTTACAATTTGGATCACTTAATTTCAGCTCATGTTCCAGAAAAATAACACCTGTTTAAAAACTAACACATACGTTTTCCTTTTTTCATTCTTCTAGGCAGGTATCTTGTAGCCCTAATTAAGCACCAATAATAGTCTTTGGTCTTTATGTTAATCTGGGAAACCTTTGACTCCTGCCAAAAAAGGCCATTTTTTGAATGGAGGGTCAGTTTTAAGTAAAACGTGAGCTTTAAAGCTCACCAGAACACATGGAGAGGATTTAAAAAAATACAAGATTATCTCTGTTCGCTTTACTAAGAAACACCATCAAGTTCACCTCTCTGACTTACAGCTTGGGCAGAAATAGCTCTTCTGTCTGTATTTCGCTGCTTTCATTTAAGATTCTCTGCTCCACACTGACATAGCGCAGGCTGTATGTAGACTATAGAGACTGTTTCCAGAGCTTTGATAGTAAGAACATGGGTGCATTCATATTGGATATATCTTTGAACATACGCAGAGAAGAAGCAAAAATGGGTTCTGAGCTGCACCCCATCTCATACAGAGCACAGTTCCATCTTTGTGTGTAAAGTTTTATGTAATTAGTTCCAGTTTGTAGTGCCTCTTGGCTTCCTTTGTTATATAAGGTATTTCTGCTCATATCAAAGGACTGACAGCATGGAAAATTGGGGGGGGTTTTTTGCCTTACAGGTAAGGTCAGGTACAGACAATAGTGCTGTCGGTTCATGACAGCTCCCAGTGTTACAGTACTATTTCCTGTTACAGTGCCAAATACCCAGAAAAAAACTCATTGGTATTTAACCCATGCATGTGCTGTTAGTACTGAGCAGGTTGCAAAATGTTGAAAGCATTTGTAGGGATAGTCCTAATTCCTTTATAAAACTAACTAAAACAATAGAGATGCAAGTTCTGATGGAGGGGTACAGTATGGTTGGGTGTTGGTCGTGTCATGCCCCCTGCTCTCAGCTCTCCAGCATTGTAATTCAGTTCTTGTGTTCTTCTGCTGCACAAATCACGGTGTGGTTGGTTACACACGCACTCGCTATGCCATCAGCCTGGTCCTGTAAATTCAGTACCTAAGAGTAGTCTTACTGAATTTCTAGGAATGAGCTGGGTCAGGTTTCAGCTTCTGCGTATGTGCAACTATTCAGAGGTTCCAGGGGATAAGGAGGGGGGAGATTTAGGAATATTCCCACGGGAAAATGAGTTATTAGATCAGAATTCAGTGTGAACTGAGAAATATTTGCAGTACCTGTGAGTCCCAGCACAGTTAGGAACCGGACCCGAAGCTGTTACTCAGCTACTTTCCAGGGAGATGTGCTCCCTATTCTTGAGGTGTGATCCTGTCCCTGGCTTCTGCTGTGCTGGAGATTATAGCAGTTGAGTTTAGATTGGAGGTTGGAGCTTTTGCTGCCTTTTCTTACGGACATTGTCCCATCTCCTGCTTTACAGTGAGAGTCAGGATCTTTTGCTGATACCTCAGCAACAGTGGAAACTGAAAGCAGGGAACTGATGTTTAGGGCCAAAATACTGCTTATGGCTTGAGATGCAGTGACCAAGCCTACCTGCAATTTACAGGGATTAGCCAGGGCAGTAGCTCTCTTGGAATTACTGCAAGCGTTTCAGATACTTTCCAAAGTGGCAGTATGGCATGTTGCACCACTATGAGCTCAGAGAGCTCCTCCTGTTCGCCTCTGTGCTGGATTACCCAGATTCCAAAAGAAATCCTGGAACCTGCTTCTTGTGCTTCAGGAGGGGTGAGATAGCAGAAGGCTAGCAAAAAAAGTCTCTGCAACAGACATCATGGTCTATATCATATGAGAGCCTCTGCAAGGTGGACAGCAAATATTCCAATGAGAATTTGTTTCCTGGTTCTTCTATTTCTTGTTACAGCTTCTCCCCTATGAGTAATCTTCAGTCTTCATTTAAGGCCTTACATGGTAAAAACATGGTTACAAAAGTGAATGGGAATATTAGCATCAATTTGAGGAACAACTAAGTTTTGACCAGCTACACCAGAAGCTGTGCAGTGCTTTCCAGAAGGGATTTATCTGATACACAAAGCACCTAAGCCCCAGTTATCAGAGTTATTTGGGGCTCAGATCTGTTGGCATGAAGCAGAATTCACTCAATCTGGCACGTTATTGGAGAAAACTGTTGTGTAAAATGTTATCAACACATCTAGTTTAAAATCTAGATCCCAAAGGTTTCATTAAAAAACAAAACAGACAACCCATCAACTGAGAAACTGCCCCTCTGCCTGGTAAGGGAATGTTTTATTCCTCCCAACACAATGATTTCTTATTTCAGAATCTAATTACCCACTATTCAATAGTTTACATGTGCAGGTTGAAATACATCTTTTAGCTCAAAGACACGTGCCTTTGCAGAAATCTCACTTTTCTCTATCATCAACAGTACCTCACTTTCATGTCTCACACTTCATCTCTGAAGTATGTGCTCTGCAACTCTATATGGTAACTGCTAAATTCCAAAGTGCCATCTAATGTTTGTCAGCAGGACAGCAACTGGTTCATGCTAGGGATTATAATAGTGCAAACAATGACCACGTTTACCATGAGCATCTCAGAAATATTTTTGCAGTTTCATTTGCCTTGAAAGTCTCAACTTCTTTTGTTTTCTGTGAACTTTCATAGAGCGAGGTTTTGGAAGCAACTGAAAGGCAAGAAATTTCTTACTTTCTTTGCCAAGATTTTGGAAGAGTAATTTTCCACAAGTGTTAACACTTTCTGGCCTGGAGCCCTGCCAGCTTTAAATTAAAATTATTTAATTTAATGACAAATATACGGTTTCATAATATTTTTCCCGTGATTTTACATTGCTTTACAAATAGAACTATGTTTCCTTCAAGAAGTACGTATAAGAGAAACACATTAGAAATAAACTCTACTTGCTGTGTATATCTTAAGTAAAGAGGTGTCTAGGTTGTTCTTTGCATGACGTTTCTGAGTGTTTCAAGATCAGTAACTGCAAGTAATAATTAAAAATGTCTGAAAACAGGAGCATTCAAATGTAAACATTAAAGAGTTGTATCAGGTCTAACAGGAGTTTTTAAAGAAGCAGCTTTCTAGTCACATTCACCACATTTGCCTCTTGGTAATTAACATGAAAACATCTTACACTTTAAAGCTGTGATTTATTTTTTGTGTTCTGCTCCTCGTTTATTTCTAAGCTGGGATCTCAGCAGATCAGGATTAATTGTACTGGCTTTTTAAGATTTTTAATACTCCTATATTTGAATTCCCAAGCACACTCCTAGTTCATGTGGGATCTTCAGGAAGGGAGATTTTAAACCTTCACAAAACCTTTTTTCACTGTATCACTCAATTTTATGAAACAATTTATTAGTAATACAGGCCTTGATCCATACGTGTACACACGAGGCAGACCTTTATCCCTACAAGGGATTGCCCAGGAGCCAGTTGATCTTCATGAGCCTCTATCCTTGCAGATCCACATCTGGCCATAAGAATGTTCTGCAGAAGCTTTAAAACCAGACAGTTTCCTCTTCCCTGAAGCCCTCTGAGCTTTGGACTTGAAGGGTTCAACCTGGCTATTAAACCCAGAAGTTTTCAGCTGTTCCCTTTCAGCTGTCTTCAGCATCTGTAAGCTCTCATGAACCAATGCTGGAAAAGCCCAAAATGAGTTTTGTTTTGCGATGACATTGATAAATGACTGATCCTTTCACTAGTTTAGACCATCTTGTTAGTGGTTCAAATTGTCGCTCACTGACTTTGTCGCAGCGTGGAGTAATTCACTGAAGTCATCAGTGTGACTGAGAACAGAATGGCCAAAGATGGTCATGGGCAGCCTGAGGCTGTGTGCCAGCTCTAATTAAAGCCTTTGATTTAAATAAATGTCACAATTTACTCTTTATAGGTATATATATTAAAACCAAAAAAACCCCAGACTGCTTCCGTTTTTAAGCTACCAAATTACAGGCTGAAGAGAGTATTTTTTTAACCATAGTTGTGGTGACTGGGAAATGCTGCAGAACACTGTCAGAGTTCATTTTAGGGACTTGATCTAAAATGTATCCTTAGCTGCTGGCAGAGTGGCATTTTTAGACTACTGTAGTTAAAGGTTGAAAAGAACTAGAGTCTTTGTGTGTCTAACGCATCTTGATTAGATCTTCTTCCTTTTTGCAGGCTTATTTTATATGTATTTCAAATACAGGAAACATGCTCTGGAATAAAATTTCATATACAGGCACCTTAATTCTCTCTTCAGAAGAAAATCCAAAACAGCTTCAGGTTTTTGCTTGAGGAAGATAGTCATTACCATAAGAATGGGTTGATGGTACAGCCAGCCATCAATCCAGTACATAATGGCAAGCCACATTTTTGCCCTTCGGATGAGAGAATGCCATGTTAAGCTGGTATCTTCTGAGCAAGTGATTGTAATGTGCAGCTTGAAATACAGCACAAATGATGTGGAAAATCCCAAAACCACCACAAAATCTAAGAAATGAAAAATGGTTGATGCTGGGTCTTTCTCTCCTGTGTTTGAGTGTCTTTGTTTCCTTTCTAATAACTGCAGCATGAAATGACAGTCACGGTACCAACCTTAAGTTTGATTTGTTTCCCTTGCTGTTTTCATTCTGTTATATATGTAATGCTACTTTATTTTCTTAAACTGAAGGAGATTTTTCTATATTTTATCCCTGTAAAATGTGTTGATTCTTATCTAAATGAAGCTGCTGGGAAGAAACATAGGTCATTCATTCAACAGCGACCTATATGCAGTGACATGCAGCTTCCTCTGTCCTTTATTTCTAATGTAAGCGGTGCTGTCACCAGATTGTCCTTGTTCTTATCCTGTCATATGACATCTTGGATGAAATGCAGTTGACTGATAATTAGATGTAGCAAGATGGAAGCTGTGTTTGTATATAAATGAAAATCCCCTGATCTTACTGAAACGCCTAAAGGTGTCCCTCTACAGAAAGTGTCTGCTTCCTCTTTGCCATATTGTTCTTCAGCCTTGTGATCCTTTAGACCTCTTCTTTAATACTGGATTCTTACACAAGGATGACACACAAAATCATCCTCCATTTATACACAACCGCTCCCTGATTGAGGTAACCTGGCTCCCTCTCCATTTCTAACCTTGCAGTATGAAAGCCAAAAGATTGCCTAAACCATGTTGATGCCCTACTAGAGTCATGCAGCCATTTTGGACCAAGAACGAATGTTTTGAAAGGGCTCATGTAACTTTTCAGATATATTAAAAAATGATGGAAATACTAACTGAAAAATATTTCAAAAGGTATCTTGGTATGTTCTGTGTTCATTTGTCTGTATTAAAATCATTACAGTAGGGCACACGGACACATCATGGTGTACTGCTCCCTAGAACTCTCAGTTGTTTATCTGGTACATGAAATTCATGGATCGACATCCTTGGTGTGGAAGCACCTATGTGAATACAGGGTGACCTGTGTGGATACTGAGACCTCCCATAGGTGATCCATAGGGCTTTAGCCTGTATGGTTAGCTGGGATTCTTGATTCATCTTGTGGCTTCCTGCTCTGGTGGGTTTATGGAAGTTACATATCACTGAAGCCATATGTTATGTTTCCAGGCAGAGCTGTAAACCATTTCATTTTTACTGCCTCTGAGAGCAGATCAATCTATAGTGCAGCACTAGGGATGAAGAATTTTTTAAGGGTAGTGGGAGAAAATAAAAAAGCAAGCTTGGCCCAGATACTGTTCTGTTCTGTTCCATCTTCCAGAGAATTAAATCCTTTCCTGTTTATAAATTCTTAATTTCTCAGTAAGAAGAAAGAAGGTTTTCACCCCGCTTTTGCAGCTGGGAAAAATGTGACAAATTAAGAAATTAAGTTGCATTTAAAAAAAAGAGAGGAGAAGAAGGGGAGGTTGTGATACAGTCAGCAGTCTGATACTAATGGATGGAGCGTTTGTTGCCAGAATCTGGAAGTTCAGCATAACCTTAGGGATCTAATCCATAACTCTTATTTAGGTAATTAGTTCTTTTACTTCAGCATTGCCAAATCTCAGCATTCAGCATTCTATCAGCTGGTAAAATATTGCAAGTGGCTGAGAAATAAGAGGAGAAATAAGAGGACTTGAGATCTATTTTTTTAACCTTTGGCTTTGAGTCAAAATACTCTCCAGCCAGCAGGCCCACAAGCTTCTATTGTATTTTTGAAAGGAAAATGATGTTTTTAAATAACAACCTGACTCCAGAAGGTGGAACTTCAAAATTCATCAGTGCTGATCTTGCACAAATACCTGTGGGTTTACAACTTGAGAGACTTTCTTACGTGCGTAAGAATTGGCAAGTCCACCCAGGAAAGTTTCAGTTGTGTTGTTTCACATGCAGGAGTAGCTACTTTGGTGCCCTATGGATATAGACTTTATAGTGTCTTTTTCTTAGACAGTGTATAAAGGTCTGGCACACATCCATGTGCATGCCTAAACTGAATGGTACTTTTCTATGCCAGCATGGCCTCAACAAAAGTTGAGCTATTTTAGTTTGTTAACTGAAGAAAAGCTGGACAAGGAGAAAGGGGGGGAAGCCTGCTGTACAAAAGTATGGGAGACTCATACAAAATGTGTTCCTTTTGCTTTGCTCTGCCCTTTAAGTATGTAACAACAGCCACTACCTGTTGCCTTTAAATTATTCCACTATAGATAAAGCATATATTTTCTCTCCAGTGAAACAACTAACTTTGCTTCAGTTAAACTTTGTGGAGCATCTACCATTGCCTTTGTTAAGTTTTATAGCATTTGTTTTTAAACAAATTAGGATCAGAGTTGGGTACATAGTTCTGCCCTGTTCTCTGCCCCTAAAATACAAAGGCTTAGCTGTGATACTGAGCTGAGATGCTGAGATTGGCAGTAGGAAGACTGAAACTAGAACTAAATAGGTCTGAAACATTCCTTCTGGTCTTTAATGTTAGTATAGGAGATGCAACCTTTTCATGTTGATCTTGTAGGACTGATACTAATTGCCATGTTAATCACTTTGACACTGGAAGCATGTTTTAGAATTTTCAGGGAACCTGAAGCTGAGATGAAAAGACACTTTTGTGCAAAGGCACCTATTCTGATAATTAAAGAAGATTAAATGGTAATGCACCTTCCTTGCTGCTTTCTAGCTGATCTCACTGTCTCCGACTATCCCTGTTTTTCAGGGGTAGCCTCTAATTTGATGGCAGTAGCTTTCAGTCCCTAATTACCATTGTTCAGCCACCAGCTGTTACAGCAGTGGATTTATTTGTTGCTTTGGTTTGCTGCAGGAACCTAGTACAGAAGAGTAAAAATCACCATTCCCCCTCTGCTGGTGACTGCAAGCAGTGCTGGTTATTAGCAGTGGGGGGAGGATGCAGCTGGCTGCGTCTCGGACCTGGGTAACTGCTTCCATCTGAAGGGCAAGGCTATAGTTCCAATGCTCAGTAAGCATCTCCTGCCCCATGGTGGGTCCAGGGGGAAATGTCTTCAGATTTAGTTAAGCTTGGTTTACACCTGCCTACCTCAGTTTCTTTCTTTATAGATTGGATGTCTTAATATATTATTAATTACATACTCTTTCTGCAATTTCTTGGGAAGGGCAAGAGGAAGGGTCAAAATCTAGAAGGGTCAAATCCTAGAATGAGAAGGGTGGGAGGCTCTTCTTCCCAGGGATTACACCAAGGTTTGCAACCTGGCTCCCCGTTCAAAGACTGAATGGGAAATCTGGGCACTTCCACTTTACTGGCAATAAATGGATGTGAAAACCATGCTGTATCATGCTGTGAAGTCCTAGGTTCTGCTGCACAGTGTGGTGGAAGCAAGGTGTAGCACATCTGGCATTCATTCTGGCAATGAGTAATTTATCAAGACAATCTTTTAATGAATGTGAGGCAGGTTTGTGGGCAGGTGAATGGCTTTAAAAAATGAGGTCAGGCGTACTTTGGGCCATAAGCTTGGCTGCCTCTGTGTAAGATGGAAAAGGGAGGAGGCTGTGATGGAAGATGGTCTTTCTCTGTCTGGTGCTGATGCGCTAGGGATGGCATTAATCTCGAAATGAAGTACAAAAAGTAAGCGAGTGAGGGGCTCTCCGTTCCTGGGCTTTCCTGCTCGACCTCCCTGTCCCTGCGAGGCAGCTGCGCTCCCAGCGCGGGCGGTACCTGAAGCGCTTTCTGCCTCCGTGGCAGTAGCAGGTTAGCGTGAAGAGAGAGAGGCTGGCAGCAGTCACGTTCTCCCTCTTTGTCTCCGGGATCCAATGGGGCGGGCTGGGAAGCGCGGGCACCCTCGGGCGCGGGGCCGGCACGGGCAGAGGGTTCCTGGCCGTAGGGCTCCACTTGGGGTCCGGCTCCGTGCCCCTGTCCGTCCGCTGCCCTCCGGCGGGAAGCGGAGCCCACTGGGGCTCCCGGGGCGCCGGGCGTGGCCGCGGCCCAGCCCGCTGCGGCTGCCCGTCAGTTCCGCCCCCCGGGCCGGAGCCGCCCGGCGCCGGGGCAGTGCGGGGGGGGGAGCCGGTGCAAAGGGACGCGGCCCCGCTCGAGCCGCCGGTGGTGGCTGTGCTGCCATCGGAGCAGTGTCGGCTGGTTGGGCTGTGCGCCCTGGATGGGCTCTGTCCGTGGGGAGGCAGCTGAGGGGCTCTCAGGCGGCGGGGCTGCTGGCCGGGGTACAAAAGGCGCGAGCTTCGCGGAGGAAAGGGGCTCTGGAGGCTGCCGGAGCAGAAGGCTGGGTCCGCGCAGGTTTCGCAGGAAGCTGGAGGTGTTCGCTGCTAGGGGCTGTAGAACGGGCACCTTGCATAAATGCCTGCGGAACTCAAACAGGTTAGTGCTGAACTTGGGTCCTTCCCTTCTGCTCCGCCGGTCCTGCGCGTCCGCGTGTGCCTTGGTCCCGGCGGTGCGGGAAGGAGAAGGCTGTCAGGGGCTAGAAGGATTTGTTTACTTGTATGTTGGGGGTTGTAGCTGGGAACTAAGAGCACAAGCTGAGCTGCTCTTTCTAACAGAGCATTCTAGAGAGCTTTTGCTTTTGTCCCCGTTGTGCTAACTGGTGAAACACCAAAAAAAAGCAAGCCGTTGTTTTTCTTTGACCTTCTCATCCTGTTCAGTGAATCTGGGGAACTCTGACATGAGCAGCTAGAAATAGTGCTTTTAGAAAACGAACGCTTTGCTATTGTGTTTGTGTTAAATGTTTGCTTTTCCCATACGGTGTTCCCTTGCTTTCTCTTTGATTTCATTGTTGAACATACCAGAGAAATAACTTCAGTTTTCCACTATAAATGTTATCTTAAGCAAAGAGCCTTCTTACTTGTGATCTTAGTAATTATAATGGACCTGAAGCTTTTGTGCAAAAAATATTCAAATATTACTCTTTACCTTGAAGTGTCATTGGGCATTACAGAGTAAAGCTTTTGCAGACTTGATTGAAATAAATAGAAATCACTTAGACTCCTGTAATTTTGTTAACCTCCTCCATCTACCTTGGAAGCCTCAGGAAACCCTGTGAATTCAGGTGGTGGCAGGGTAGAGCTGCCTTCTAACTGGGATGGGATGTTACCTCTTTCTTAATCCTCCTTTTTCTTTTTACACCTTTTAAACCAGAACATTTTAGAATAAGAAAATGCAGTAATAATCCAGCACTGATAACCCACCTATGAATTTGCAAGGTTCAGTGCACTGGAATTATTAGAGGTGCTTCGGTTTGGTTTAGATGTGCTGTGTTCCACTTGTCCAGTTTGGTAACAGAAGGCTGAATCATGTCTTGATGCAAATAGGATGTTTGGTTCCCTTCAGGGGCAGGTAGCCTGCTCAGCTGGGCCCTGGAGTGAGCATGTCTGTGGGCAGGCCCTATGCTCTCTGCCCTGTCTGCAAGAGGTGACCTGGTGTTGTGTGGTGCCTGTGTCATGCTACCTGTGGGCTTCTTAGGGAGGGAGGATTGCATTTGTGTCTGTGGTCG
>JAVHNF010080900.1:0-11260 GCA_034783455.1 Micropsitta finschii | reverse complement strand
TTCCAACCCCCCTGCCATGGGCAGGGACACCTCACACTAGAACATGATTCTTCAGAAACCTTTTGGCCCATTTTTAAATAAAAGTAGTCAGGTGTAACTTCCACCCTTTGAAAATGCTTCCTCCAGATGAATTTTGCAAAGGCTATATTTGAGGTATCCACACCTCCTGGCAAAGGCATAACAATGTGGTTTTATGCTGAGGTGTATTTATGGGCATGTTTGGAGATTTTACTGGTTAAAAAGACAACTAGTGATGAAAGGGCAGGGATAAAACTTACCTCTCATGGGTTCATACTCATTCCAGCCACAAAAGTGTGTCATGCCCTTTGGAGCACTGAAGATTTGCCTTCATCAGGCAAAGACAAGCTTGCAACACTAGTTTCTGTTTGATTTTGTTGAACTTGATAGAATGAGCACTTGTGAGAACAAATAATAACCAAGATTCCTGTGGAGATCCCCTGATGAGTTATATTCTGTTTCCTCAGATTTTTTGTTTTATTCATAGAGCAGGAAGGAAATGAAGTGTGAATGACATAATCATAGAACAGAATCACAGAATCGTGTAGGCTTGAAAAGACCTTTAAGATCATGAAGTCCAACCATAAACCTAACACTATCAAGTCCACCAATAAACCATGGCCATAAGCACCATGTCTACACATCTTTTAAATACCTCCAGGGATGGTGACTAAACCACTTCCCTGAGCAGCCTGTTCCAATGCTTGATAACCCTTTTGGGGAAGAAAATAGTATCCAGTATCTTCTTAGTCTAAACCTTCCCTGACACAACTGGAGACCATTTGCTCTTGTCCTGTCACTTGTTACTTGGGAGGAGAGACTGACACTCTCCTCACTACCTCCTTTTAAGTAGCTGTAGAGAGCAATAAGGTCTCCCTTGAGCCTCCTGTTCTCCAGACTACACAATCCCACTTCTCTTAGCCACTTCTCATAAGACTTGTGCTCCAGGCACTTCATCGGCTTTGTTGCTCTTCTTTGGACATGCTCCAGCAAGTCAAGGTCTTTCTGGCAATGAGGGGCTGATAATGCCAGTTCATGGACTGGCAGCCATCTGAGCCCAAGCGACAAGGTGGATCTGGTACTGTGATCAACATAGTCCTGGACTTAGAAAATGAAGTGTGAACTACCAACAGTCTGTCATTTTCCCTGTTGGTGGTAGGAAGGGGAAGGAACACATATAGGTGTGTAAGTGCAAATTGCTAGAAGAAGCTGTAACATGACTATCAACTGATGAGCTGGAATTTGCTTGTACTCTGTAAATAAAACTTCTTCCCAGTTACTTAAGACTGAAAAGACATTGACGCTATGTAGGGGAACAGAATTATTTAATGAAGAAAGTCTTGTGAGCATACTGATGGTTACTCTCAGAGTATGGCTGAGCTCACTTCCTTGTGTTATGCTGTATTCCTTTGTAAACACAGTCCTGAATAAATGGCAGACTAAAGGGAATAGGTGGAGGCAACAAGGCTGGAGAGCAGTTCTCTGCCACACCATTGTTTCATTTCTCTTCTGGTTTTACACAGCAGCAGTTGGAGACACCTGATAGAAGTAACACAATAGTAATTCAAGCAGCAAAGCAAGATTCTCTATAGAAAACTTTTCCCCACACTTGGCAATGTGACTGAATCTCTCTCCAGTGGTAATTAATCAACAAATACACAGTTCAGGACTCCTGGGAATGTGCATCAACTTGGTCTTGGATGCCTCCTAAGAGGACAACCTTGAAGCTACTTTCAGCACCAGTTTGATTTGCTGCTGTTTTCTGTAATCTGCAGTTATAGTTTATTATCCCATCTCCACTACATGTGGTAGGAAGCAATCCTGTAGTCCTCAGGTACGGCTGAGGCTCCAGCACAAAATCACTCTAATATTTTAGAGTCTTCCCTCAAAATATAATGGATAGGGAGGTACCAGTCCCTTGTTAATACTGATCATTGGCAGCTATAATTTACTTTTCTCGCCCATCTGTGTGAAATACATGTGAGTTCAATAGGCAGAGGACAGATCATGTTTGCACCTTCTCTGCCGGTAAGCTCAGTCTGTGCTGCTGCTTATTGTAGGTGCTGCTAACATATCTGGTGGGAAGAACGCATTGGCAACTGTGGAGTCTGCTGTCATCCATCACCCTGCTGGAGCCGCATCAATGCAAATCAGCCTGCATGGGATGAAACGCAACGTGTCGGACCTGCGGCTGCAGCTACATCAGATGAAGCAGCTACAGGTATGCTTATCTGAGTAATTGTTAGCAAATGCCCTTTGCCTCCCTCTTTCTCTCTCCCTCTCCCCTGCTCCCCTGTGTGTATGAGTGATTCTCAGTAGCAAAATTCTAAGCAAAGAGAAGACCCAAGTATTACAGACACAAAAGTGTATTCTGCTGTAGCATACACCACTTACATAGTCCTAAAAGTATGAGAATTAGCTCAGTTTAACTACTGCTGCTCAGACACTGATAAAAAAATCTTACTTTCTGGCTTTGCTTGATGACTGTAGACATTAAACAGTATTTATATTACAATAATATCGAGTCTGTGATTACAGTTTGGACACTGCTATGTTATGTGCTGTATAAACATGTTGGAAGAGCCATGTTCCTGCTCCATACTGTTTACTACTGAGACAGTTTTAAAGTCCTGAATAAACAGTTTTGATGTCAGGAAACCCAAATGTAGCTAAGGATCAGTAGATACGCATTAAGCCAGAGCTTGAGTCCTGTATTTACAGAATCCAGAAGAATAGCCAACTTAAGCAGTAAGGAAAAAAGATATTTCAAAAGATGCTGCAAAGGTTTTGTATATTTGAATATGAGTGAGGTTGTGCCTTACTTATATTCAGATTTTACCAGTATATTCCTAATATACATCAACCTAATACACATGCAAGATACAGTAAGAACAATAATGAGTTAACCAAAATGTTCTGCTGAAATGTACCATCATGCTGCAAATGTAAATATATACTGTTCATGTTAGACACTGAAAATAAGCATATGGAGCTGCACAGGTCTTCAGCACTTCACTAATTGGAAACTGAATAGCTCAGAAGATGCAGAAGTAAAGCAATTTCTTATAAGACAAAGTGGACAGCAGGGGAAACTTTAATACTCTGCCAGTACTTCTTGCCTGGAAAGTGACATCACGTGTTTGGTATTGTAGGGCTGCAGCTACTGCTATTACAGCCAGGTGGTTTTGAAGATGGGAATGGTACTGTGTGAATCTCCTTTGATTTTTTTGATTAATTTCTGAACAGAATAATGATACTACACATCAGAATTCAGAGCACATTTTGCCATTGCTTCTTTAACTAAAAGAAATCAAGATATGAACCACTTACAGGGCAAGGGAGCAGAAGGGTGAGGTAAACATCAGAGTAAAGAAAACATGGCCAAGACTGAAGATGCTGTGACAAGGTCCTGCGCATGAAGAGGTGGCTAAAGGCATTTAGAGTAAACAGTTGTGTCAGCAAGGTGACCTCTGCCTGTGATACAACACCCATGTGTTTACATTTTCTGCTTATAATGAGTATGCTCCTATAGCAAATGCATCTGTTAAAAGCTGTTCTCAGCAGTGCTGCCTATGTGCTGGCCATCATGGTCCCCATCTAATTTCAAGACTCTGGTTTGGGATCTCTGCCCTGGCACTTTATGTATAAGTGCATATTCTTAAGCATTTGTGCTGCAAACCACTGTAGCTCCCCTGTCCTTCTGTAACCCCATATGCCAAATGCAGAGGTATCTCAGACACCTGGCCACCAGCTGTGCTTAGCGTCTGGCTTCCTAAAGTGGGATGAAGGTCACAGTGCTGGGCTGGAGGCAGCGCACATCATCGTTCTCACAGGGCCTGTTCACCAAAGAGGTGCATTTCCCCAGTTGCAACTTGGCTCCAGGCCCTGCCTGGGGTGGTAACCTTACTTTTGATCAGATATAGCATTATAGCACACAGGAGTGAAAAAACTTGTACCATCTACATAAATCAATGCTGCCAAGGAAGTATTGATAAGGGAAAAAGCATGTATCCCTAGTGTGTTAATTAACTCTGGCTGGCTTCCCTTATTTCAGAAATGATAGCAAATTTGGTGCATTGTGCCAGTAGGAAGTGGGCAGATTTGTGAAAGTCAGACGGAAGAACCTGTAGCTCAAGGGAAGCGTTAGTATATTACATATAAATTACGTTCCTGAGAGCGAGTTTTTATCATGGCTTTCCTGAAACGGTGGAATTATTTTGAGAAGAGCTCCCAGTTTGTAGTGCAGTAAGTGAAACAGCTGGTATTTTAAACTGAAGAGTGAGGAGATATCACACTCCTAATGAAAGGATTTTGTGCTGTGCTTTTGGAAAAGAATTTGAAGTAAAAGAGAAAAGTATTTTTCTGGTTTTCTGGGTTGTTTGCATACTATGTGTGACTACTTCGTATTTTTCACTTTCACTGTTTCTCCTGGGTTGGCAGTCAGTTTGTTCCTGTTTGTGTGAATTTTTCATACATTGACAGACTAAAAGAAACACTTCCGAAGAACTTAGAGATGATTGCACAGGCAAAAAGCTGGCAAGATAACTAAGAAACAAGAACAGGACATAAAACTATATTTAATATTCTCTGTGGTTCAATTTTCACTTGATGTTACCACTTTAAGTTCTTACTCATTTGCTTAATAGAATCAGAGAAACTCATGGTGGAAAACACCCGTTCATTCATGTAGTCTTTGTTCTGGCAAAACTCCCTTTTGAACCATATCCAGCAGCAATTGATCCAGATGTATTGATTCACATACCAGTTGAACATGTATGTTACCAGATGCAACCAAACAGTTAAGACTGTTTTATTCTGTGGTTGAATTTTCACCAGGGATTCTTAGACATTTGTATCGTGGCTGTTGCTAGAGGTTAGATATGCTTATTGCTGCTTCACTATCATCTTCCTTAAATGCTCTCATTTTCAGAGATACTCAAGAAAGACTAGTTTCATGCTGCCATGGAGTTTTTCTGATTGCCAGAGATAAGCTATAACCTTATGTCCCGGGTGCATTTCCTGTTGGCAAGACAGGAGTCCATGATGAGTTCAGTGGGGATGTTCATTCTGTACTCCCAGATAATGAGAACTCTTAGTGGCATGTTTGAACCAAGGCTTAGAGCTCATGTTTATGGTATAGATCACTAGCTTATATGTACATTGGATGTTTTTTTTTTTATTCCTTCCTTTCCTTAATTGAACACATTTTAAGCGAAAGCAGTTAGACATGATTAAGGTTCAGTATTTGGAATGTGTATACATGCATGCTTTTTCTTCACTTAATGTATTATTTGCAGGAAAATGAGTGCCGTGAAAAGGATGGAAAATATAATAACAATACTGTCATGAATGGTATATGATGCTTGGTCTCACAGGTGTAACTTTGAATTAGAAATTCAAATATGTTTTGAGCTGTATTATAGAATTGGTGAGATTTCATTTAATCTGTGTATGGTAGCAAACTTGGGAATTAGGTAATCAGATTCTGGAGAGATCCTGAGCTGCAGGCAGTCAGTCCCTGTTTGTGGCTGTGTGCTGTAGTGTGTGGGGAGGTGGGTGGCCCAGAAGCCTCTCCCAGCAGGACAGGTCCTGCTCCCACTGGACAGGTCATATTTGTCTCCGAATGAGCAGCAAGGCTGTGAACTAATACTTGATTTCCCAGTTTCAGGTCTCATAGATAATAACAGGTTCAAAGTCATCTAAACTGGTTCAGATTAGTCTTGAAGTGGGTGCCAGAGGCAGTGCTGGGGTACTTGTGAGAGAGCAATAACAGATAATGGCTGAAGCAGTAGATGAAGAAGAGGGACAAGGTAGGTATCTGGAGGGATTGGTGAGGCTGGGAGTGAGAGCCAAGGGTAATGAATGTAGAGGAGGATGCTAGAAATCTAAATAAGCATGTGACATTTCTTTCTGTTTGAGTGCTGCTTGCAGTTGCAAGTCAAGTTAACTCTAATTAGCAAGAAATTGCCATTTGGTGGTAACAGGAAAGCCTGCATTGCTTTTCCTTACCTTTGGGCACTTGACTTTGGAACATGAAGACTGTTTCAATGAAGTTTCTTTTCAAGTATGAGTGTCTAAGATTATTTATTTGACTTGTTTTTAAGCGAAGTTACAGTACAAAAAATTCTACTCCGTGGAACCAGAATAACTTCGGCAGATCCATAAAACGTCTTTCACTTGTGGTGGTAGAGTAACTGGTAGAGGTGGTCTGAGGGACAAATGGGGTGTGCACTTTGCCAGGGGGTGTGAGATCTGATACCTGCTGGCAGAAGAAAGGTGAGAATCAAGTTCAATTCCAGAACGTGGAGGTTAATGTGCTATAGTGGCCAGAGGCTGCCTTCTATTCCTCAGCCAGCTCTTTCCCTCTGCTCCTGCCTTATGTTTGCTCTGCCTTATGTTGTCCTTTGGCTGGTGACTCTGCTCTGCTTAAACCCACAATTACTCCTCTGGTCCCTTGTCTTATCTCTCTGTAACCATCTGTACCTCTTCCTCCTGTCCCTGTACCATCTTCTTATGTCCCTGTTCTCCAAGCATGAAAAAACCAGGTTTTCCAGAATTAGCCAAGTGTTGCATGAATTTTCATAGAAACAGCAAAAATATCTCTTTGATTCCAAGATGAGTCATTTCCCAGACTTCAAGAGCTCACTCCAGACACTGAGGTTTGGGAGTCCTCATCATACAATCTTTCTGAAATATTGCAGAGCTTTATTTTTATTCCCTAACCTTGTAAGCAGAAATGGAGGAACTTTTATGACTGAAACATTCTAATACTGTTCAAGCACTGCATAAACAGAAGTGACAAGCACCTTAGCTGTAAATGTCACTACAATAAATACAGATCCCCTATATACCTTCATAATAGGGTGAAAAGAATTGTACCTGCAATTACCTAACCTCAGATACTAACATATACTTAATTTTGGTATTACTGGGAGTCACTGTTACTAGCTGAGGAACATAGAGACTTACATTCTGGACATCTGAGACTAAGTCTGGCTTCTTTTCACTGACCTGCTCACTGACCTCAGATCAGTTGTTTCACATATCCCAAGTCACTTCCCTGTGTCAAATTTCCCACTTTTTAAAGAGCTGTGAATTAACTGTATGACTGAAGTGTTACATGCTCATTCACTCATTCATTCATTCATTTATGAATTCCTTCTTGAAAATATGGTGCAGCGAAAGAGATGCGTGTCTCTGCTGTGCTGGCCCTGCTGTAAAAGGTTTTAATTTATCAAATCCAAACATTAATCCCATAGTGGGGAAAAATACACATATGCACTGTCTTCAAAAGAATCCAGTCTGGTATAAAGCAGCTGACAATGTTTATAAATCTGTGCTGTTTCAAATGTTTTCCAGCTTATTTTTTTTTTCCCTAACAGCTAACACATATCTTCAGCAGAGTTTTGAGCTAACACCTCCTCCTTGTCACAGCTCAGCCCCACTCCTACACTTCAGTGAAGAGTCACCCTCCCTCTCGTTGCACTTGTGTGGCTACAGAAGGCAGAGTCAGACACCAGGACTGAAGAGCTGGGAGGGGAGAGTTGAGCTTGTTCCTCCAATTCCCACTCTGATTGGAGAGAATGACCTGGGCAAAGGCTTTTTTCCCGTTTTTTTTTCTCTGAATCCCATGAATTCTCTTAAATCGACTTTAAAAGAAGTCACTTTGCATTATACTGTCTTGTAGGTAACCCATTTTTGTGATTTTTCCTGTTAGGCAGTGGTTTTACTTTGCTTGTTATATGTGGTTTGGCTGTTAAGCCTGGATGTTCAGAAGACAGCTGACAGTTCAATTGCTAGTTTTAAAACTGGAACTTCATCCTCCAGTTGACACAGGTGTTTTTTAAATCTTACAGTATGAGATGCCTGCTGGGCTGACAGAGTTGTGTTGCCTGTGTCCTAAAGGTGTGACTAGATGGAGCCCTTATCACACTTTGGTTTGTGTGAGTGTGGGGCATAGCTTCTCTAGGGCTACCCACAAAAGCATACAGTCTAGTTTGTTTTCTTAGTTGTGTTTTGCTCTGCAAACTTAATATCAGTAAGAAAATCAATGCTTTAGGTACTTAATATAAGGCTAAGTTAAGGAAGAAGGTGTGACTTTTACAGTTCTCAGGAAAACTGCCATATTATGAAGGGGTTTTTTGGTGGGTGCACGAGGTTTTCTGTATTGCAGATGAGCTGTATGTCTGTACCAAATTACACCGGATGGCACAATCCTTCCTCTGCCACTTGAGAGACTGAAAAATTCCATTCTGAGAACAGCAGTGCGTTCCAGCCTTGACAGTAATGTGTGGGATTATCCACTAGGCACGTATGGGCAGTGAGATGCATAGGTTTACAAGATACACACAGAGTGGAAGTCAGGCTTCCAGCATTCTCGTAAGTCATGATTAATTCTTGATTCATGCTAGACCGAGCAGACTAAAGGGGCCACAAACCTTGCAGAAGTTACGTACCTAAGGTGGTGTACTGATCCCAGCATCTTTTGTTCATCAATTTGCAACTTGAAGTTTGATATATACATTAGAAGTTAGACATATACATTAGAAGTTAATCAGATTTAGGCTTTTCTCACCTCCAACACTGCCCCACGGAATAATGTTTATAAGTAAAGTTAAAGAGGGAAATAAGAAGGTAAAAACTCTCACACAGTAGGGTTGTGTTTATCCCAAACTATTTCTGCATCTGCAATGTATTCTGTTGCCAGGGATGTCAGTCAAGCAGGAAAAATTGAAGTTGATTTCTTTTGTGCAACAGCTGCAGAACCAGGAGATGCTGAGGGCAATGGTGAAGAAAGCAGAGATGGAAATCAATGGCAAAATGATTGAAACTGTGAAGAGGCTTGAAGATCCTGTGCAGCGACAGCGCAACCTGGTGGAACAAGAAAGACAGAAATACCTCAACGAGGAAGAAAAGATAGTAAAGAAGTTATGGTGGGTTGAGAAAACTCTTACAATTTATTGCTTTTGCCTGGCTCTGTTTTCCATAAAGTAGCAACTTTCACTACTGTCTTCAGTGAAACTGCACCCGCATATGCTGTTTTTAGATGCATTTCGTTGCACTCATGTTGACTGTAAAACTTTGTCTGTGTTGTACAATCAGTAGTCCTGCCTGGGAGTCCTCCTTAGCACAGCCACTAAGTCCTACCTGTTGAAACCTCCTCAGAAGTCCCCTGTAAAGGGGTTATAAGGACCATGACCACCTCTGTCTTCTGAAAGCCCCTACTCTAGCTCTCACCTTCAGGTTTATGTATATTATGCTTTAGGGAAGGAGGGAGGAATTTCCTCAAGAACAAATGGTTGCAAAGGAAGGTAATGAGTTTAGCTTTAAGTATGAAAGTCAGATTTCAATAGTAAGTACTTTGGCTGTTACAAAGAAGAGGTAGGGGAAGCTCATAAATAGGGCATTTAACTTTAGTTGCAGTCAGCAGTGCCAGTCTCCATCTAAAATTTGCTTACTGGGATTTCCATACACTTAACTTTAGATAAAAACACTTCTCTTTTTATTTGTTATTTTGTAAAGGCTCTTTATTCCTGTTTATGTCATTTGTAAGACCTTTTCCCAAAAATCTTTGGTCTGCCAAGACTGATGGGATCCAGTTGTTTGGTTTAGTCCATGTTCAGTCAGCAGGAGGCAAGATGAAGCTGAAATCAATAAGCAGTTTAACTAGTTTTTAACACTCACATTTGGAAGATGCTATATAACTAATTATTTCTCATTACTGAATGTAGTTCACATCTGAAGAATTGCTCCATAATAGAGGGAAACTTTCTAGTCAGTTTCTCACTGGAAATGATGATGGAAGAGTCATAAGGGTACAGTTCTTTACAGCTAAGGAGTGTAAATCTTTCCTGTTGATCAATGTGTTGTCATATTAATAAGATTTGTAATAAAAATGATGCATCTGTAAAGACAAAGTAAACTGTTACTAAGGGAATCTGTTTTCTATGAAGAGAAGTTGAATGTGCAGTAACAGTCCATGCTAGTGTATATAATCCTCTCATCTGATTTGAAGTCTTAAATAACATTGTGTTATAGTCTTAAGTAATTACCCTCCTGTTCATCGTGTTATTCCTGTGTACCTTGTTGCTTGGCTTCTAGATTGTTTGCTCTCTGTGGAAAGAACAATTTGTGTGATGGCTGTTTATAGCATCGCCCTCATAAAATGGATACTGAGTGAGGTCAAGTGCACATGGCAACAGTTGTTACAGCTGTTCATTTAGGATACGACTTTGATTGCAATATGGTTCTGGTTTATCAATGTTTAGAATTTTTTTCTGTTCACAGAGTTTCTGCTGCTTCTGTGCAGCTTCATTTGTTAATGTTACAGGAAAACATCTTAGATCGTTCATGGGCTGTAAATGTTAGTTCAACCCTTTTGGAGACATGCTAGAAATAAACATAAAATCACAAAACAAAAAATTATAAGTGGTGTCCAACAAGATTTCTTTGTCATATATTTGCACGTTTGCAGGATCAGAGCCCAGTGTCACATCTGACAACAACTGACAATATCAGTTCAGCAGCTGATGGCTGTTAATGAAGAGCATACACCACAAAATTAAACATCAAATGTCACTGAAAAAGATTAACATTCTATACAGGCACTTTTCATTTAAGCCGATCCCAGTGCAGATATATAAACAAATACAAAGGAACAGGGCAAAAAAATAGACCATTGCTTATAATTTCAACTGTTGCCCTCTTGACCTTTTCTAAATCATGCAACTGAAGCAGTAGACTGGCCTTATGCAAGACAGGACAGCCTAAGGATTTCTGCAGTACTTACAAAAGTGTGTTTACTGCTCTGAAGTGATAAATATCAGCTTTAAAAGTTCTCCTTTCTGCTATTCTGAAGATTATGGCTGGGAAATAAATAAGAATATTGGTGGTTTCATGTTCAAAACAGCAGAAGTGTCAGTGTACATTTCAGAGCAAGTTTTCTGTGGAGCACCATTTGTGATGGTGTCTACAGAAATGTGCCCATGTGTGTCACAGCTGTAGCAGGATTACAGTTCAGAGATACCTAATGAAATCTGGGTAATGCAGTTACACGTAGTGTTTATGCACTCTTGTAACCATGAAATAAACACTCAGAATTAACTGGGTAAGGTTTTTCTCTATCTAGTCATTCAGTTCAACATTAGAGATGTCATATAATGCTTTTGGTGTCATAGATACTAGCCTTCAAATCTACCAGACCAAGGACAGATGATGATACAACACATTGGCTAATGAAGTA